>JBBPBR010000591.1:0-50729 GCA_037974775.1 Cicer pinnatifidum | reverse complement strand
TTGGACAAGAATAAGCCTAGGGAGGACGAAAATGACCTAAATGTTCATCCAATGACACAAACACACCTATTGGATGCACAAGATTGGTTAAAAACCCTAACTGGACAAGAATAAGCCTAGGGAGGACGAAAATGACTTAAATCTTAATCCAATGACACAAATGAACTTATTGGATGCACAAGATTGCTTAAAACCCTAATTGGAGAAGAATAAGCCTTAAGAGGACGAAAATGACCTAAATGTTCATCAAATGACACAAACACACCTATTGGATGCACAAGATTGGCTTAAAACCCTAATTGGACAAGAATAAGACTAGGGAGGACGAAAATGACCTAAATGTTCATCCAATGACACAAACACACCTATTGGATGCACAAGATTGGTTAAAAACCCTAATTGGACAACAATAAGCCTAGGGAGGATGAAAATGTCCTAAATGTTCATCTAATGACACAAACACACCTATTGGATGCACAAGATTGGTTAAAAACCCTAATTGCACAAAACTAAGCCTAGTGAGGACGAAAATAACCTAAATGTTCATCCAATGACACAAATGAACTTATTGGATGCACAAGATTGCTTAAAACCCTAATTGGACAAGAATAAGACTAGGGAGGACGAAAATGACCTAAATGTTCATCCAATGTCACAAACACACCTATTGGATGCACAAGATTGGTTAGAAACCCTAATTGAACAAGAATAAGCCTAGGGAGGACCAAAATGACCTAAATGTTCATCCAATGAAATAAATGAACTTATTGGATTCACAAGATAGCTTAAAAACCCTAATTGGACAAGAATAAGCCTAGGGAGGACGAAAATGATCTAAATGTTCATCCAATGACACAAATGAACTTATTGAATGCACAAGATTGGTTAAAAACGCTAATTGGACAAGAATAAGCCTTGGGAGGACGAAAATGACCTAAATGTTCATCCAATGACATAAATGAACCTATTGGATGCACAAGATTGGTTAAAAACCCTAATTGGACAAGAATAAGCCTAGGGTGGACAAAAATGACCTAAATGTTTATCCAATGACACAAATGAACTTATTGGATGCACAAGATTGGTTAAAAACCCTAATTGGACAAGAATAAGCCTAGGGAGGACGAAAATGACCTAAATGTTCATCCAATGACACAAACACACCTATTGGATGCACAAGATTGGTTAAAAACCCTAATTGGACAAGAATAAGCCTAGGGAGGACGAAAATGACCTAAATGTTCATCCAATGACACAAATGAACTTATTGGATGCACAAGATTGGTTAAAAACCCTAATTGGACAAGAATAAGCCTAGGGAGGACCAAAATGACCTAAATGTTCATCCAATGACACAAATGAACTTATTGGATGCACAAGATTGGTTAAAAACCCTAATTGGACAACAATAAGCCTAGGGAGGACGAAAATGACCTAAATGTTCGTCCAATGACACAAACACACCTATTGGATGCACAAGATTGCATAAAAACCCTAATTGGACAAGAATAAGCCTAGGGAGGACGAAAATGACCTAAATGTTCGTCCAACGACACAAACACACCTATTGGACGCACAAGATTGCATACAAAACCCTAATTGGACAAGAATAAGCCTAGGGAGGAGGAAAATGACCTAAATATTCATCCAATGACACAAATGAACTTATTGGATGCACAAGATTGGTTAAAAACCCTAATTGGACAAGAATAAGCCTAGGGAGGACGAAAATGACCTAAATGTTCATCCAATGACACAAATGAACTTATTGGATGCACAAGATTGATTAAAAACCCTAATTGGACAAGAATAAGCCTAGGGAGGACGTAAATGAACTAAATGATCCACCAATGACACAAATGAACTTATTGGATGCACAAGGTTGGTTAAAAACCCTAATTGGACAAGAATAAGCCTAGGGAGGACGAAAATGACCTAAATGTTCAACCAATGACACAAATGAACTTATTGGATGCACAAGGTTAGTTAAAAACCCTAATTGAACAAGAATAAGCCTAGGGAGGACGAAAATGACCTAAATGTTCGTCCAATGACACAAACACACCAATTGGATGCACAAGATTGCATAAAAACCCTAATTGGACAAGAATAAGCCTAGGGAGGACGAAAATGACCTAAACGTTCGTCCAATGACACAAACACACCTATTGGATGCACAAGATTGCATAAAAACCCTAATTGGACAAGAATAAGCCTAGGGAGGACGAAAATGACCTAAATGTTCATCCAATGACACAAATGAACTTATTGGATGCACAAGATTGGTTAAAAACCCTAATTGGACAAGAATAAGCCTAGGGAGGACGAAAATGACCTAAATGTTCACACCTATTGACACAAACACAAATGAACTTATTGGACGCACAAGATTGGTTAAAAACCCTAATTATACAAGAATAAGCCTAGGGAGGACGAAAATGACCTAAATGTTCGTCCAATGACACAAACACACCTATTGGATGCACAAGATTGCATAAAAACCCTAATTGGACAAGAATAAGCCTAGGGAGGACGAAAATGACCTAAATGTTCATCCAATGACACAAATGAACTTATTGGATGCACAAGATTGGTTAAAAACCCTAATTGGACAAGAATAAGCCTAGGGAGGACGAAAATGACCTAAATGTTCATCCAATGACACAAACACACCTATTTGATGCACAAGATTGGTTAGAAACCGTAATTGGACAAGAATAAGCCTAGGAAGGACGAAAATGACCTAAATGTTAATCCAATGACACAAATGAACTTATTGGATGCACAAGATTGGTAAAAAACCCTAATTGGACAAGAATAAGCCGAGGGAGGACGAAAATGACCTAAATGTTCATCCAATGACACAAACACACCTATTGGATGCACAAGATTGGTTAAAAACCCTAATTGGACAAGAATAAGCCTAGGGAGGACGAAAATGACCTAAATGTTCATCCAATGACACAAATGAACTTATTGGATGCACAAGATTGGTTAAAAACCCTAATTGGACAAGAATAAGCCTAGGGAGGACGAAAATGACCTAAATGTTCATCCAATGACACAAACACACCTATTGGATGCACAAGATTGGTTAAAAACCTTAACTGGACAAGAATAAGCCTAGGGAGGACGAAAATGACCTAAATGTTCATCCAATGACACAAATGAACTTATTGGATGCACAAGATTGGTTAAAAACCCTAATTGGACAAGAATAAGCCTTGGGAGGACGAAAATGACCTAAATGTTCATCCAATGACACAAATGAACCTATTGGATGCACAAGATTGGTTAAAAACCCTAATTGGACAAGAATAAGCCTAGGGTGGACGAAAATGACCTAAATGTTTATCTAATGACACAAATGAACTTATTGGATGCACAAGATTGGTTAAAAAACCTAATTGGACAACAATAAGCCTAGGGAGGATGAAAATGTCCTAAATGTTCATCTAATGACACAAACACACCTATTGGATGCACAAGATTGGTTAAAAACCCTAATTGCACAAAACTAAGCCTAGTGATGACTAAAATAACCTAAATGTTCATCCAATGACACAAATGAACTTATTGGATGCACAAGATTGCTTAAAACCCTAATTGGACAAGAATAAGACAAGGGAGGACGAAAATGACCAAAATGTTCATCCAATGACACAAACACACCTATTGGATGCACAAGATTGGTTAGAAACCCTAATTGAACAAGAATAAGCCTACGGAGGACGAAAATGACCTAAATGTTCATCCAATGAAACAAATGAACTTATTGGATTCACAAGATTGCTTAAAAACCCTAATTGGACAAGAATAAGCCTAGGGAGGACGTAAATGACCTAAATGTTCATCCAATGACACAAATGAACTTATTGGATGCACAAGATTGGTTAAAAACCCTAATTGGACAAGAATAAGCCTTGGGAGGACGAAAATGACCTAAATGTTCATCCAATGAAACAAATGAACTTATTGGATGCACAAGATTGGTTAAAAACCCTAATTGGACAAGAATAAGCCTAGGGAGGACGAAAATGACCTAAATGTTCATCCAATGACACAAATGAACTTATTGGATGCACAAGATTGGTTATAAACCCTAATTGGGCAAGAATAAGCCTAGGGAGGACGAAAATGACCTAAATGTTCATCCAATGACACAAATGAACTTATTGGATGCACAAGATTGCTTAAAAACCCTAATTGGACAAGAATAAGCCTAGGGAGGACGAAAATGACCTAAATGTTCATCCAATGACACAAATACACCTATTGGATGCACAAGATTGGTTAAAAACCCTAATTCGACAAGTATAAGCCTAGGGAGGACGAAAATGACCTAAATGTTCATCCAATGACACAAATGAACTTATTGGATGCACAAGATTGCTTAAAAACCCTAATTGGACAAGAATAAGCCTAGGGAGGACGAAAATGACCTAAATGTTCATCCAATGACACAAATGAACTTATTAGATGCACAAGATTGGTTAAAAACCCTAATTAGACAAGAATAAGCCTAGGGAGGACGAAAATGACCTAAATGTTCATCCAATGACACAAATGAACTTATTGGATGCACAAGATTGCTTAAAAACCCTAATTGGACAAGAATAAGCCTAGGGAGGACGAAAATGACCTAAATGTTCATCCAACGACACAAATGAACTTATTGGATGCACAAGATTGGTTAAAAAACATAATTGGACAAGAATAAGCCTTGGGAGGACAAAAATGACCTAAATGTTCATCCAATGACACATGAACTTATTTGATGCACAAGAATTGTTAAAAACCCTAATTGGACAAGAATAAGCCTAGGGTGGACGAAAATGACCTAAATGTTCATCCAATGACACAAATGAACTTATTGGATGCACAAGATTGCTTAAAAACCCTAATTAGACAAGAATAAGCCTAGGGAGGACGAAAATGACCTAAATGTTCATCCAATGACACAAACACACCTATTGGATGCACAAGATTGGTTAGAAACCCTAATTGGACAAGAATAAGCCTAGGGAGGACGAAAATGACCTAAATGTTCATCCAATGACACAAATACACCTTTTGGATGCACAAGATGGGTTAGAAACCCTAATTGAACAAGAATAAGCCTAGGGAGGACGAAAATGACTTAAATCTTAATCCAAGGACACAAATGAACTTATTGGATGCACAATATTGCTTAAAACCCTAATTGGACAAGAATAAGACTAGGGAGGACGAAAATGACCTAAATGTTCATCCAATGACACAAACACACCTATTGGATGCACAAGATTGGTTAAAAACCCTAATTGGACAACAATAAGCCTAGGGAGGATGAAAATGACCTAAATGTTCATCTAATGACACAAACACACCTATTGGATGCACAAGATTGGTTAAAAACCCTAATTGCACAAAACTAAGCCTAGTGAGGACGAAAATAACCTAAATGTTCATCCAATGACACAAATGAACTTATTGGATGCACAAGATTGCTTAAAACCCTAATTGGACAAGAATAAGACTAGGGAGGACGAAAATGACCTAAATGTTCATCCAATGACACAAACACACCTATTGGATGCACATGATTGGTTAGAAACCCTAATTGAACAAGAATAAGCCTAGGGAGGACAACAATGACCTAAATGTTCATCCAATGAAACAAATGAACTTATTGGATGCACAAGATTGGTTAAAAACCCTAATTGGACAAGAATAAGCCTAGGGAGGACGAAAATGACCTAAATGTTCATCCAATGACACAAACACACCTATTGGATGCACAAGATTGGTTAAAAACCCTAATTGGACAAGAATAAGCCTAGGGAGGACGAAAACGACCTAAATGTTCATCCAATGACACAAATGAACTTATTGGATGCACAAGATTGCTTAAAAACCCTAATTGGACCAAAATAAGCCTAGGGAGGACGAAAATGACCTAAATGTTCATCCAATGACACAAATACACCTATTGGATGCACAAGGTTGGTTAGAAACCGTAATTGGACAAGAATAAGCCTAGGGAGGACTAAAATGACCTAAATGTTCATCCAATGACACAAACACACCTATTGGATGCACAAGATTGGTTAAAAACCATAATTGGACAAGAATAAGCCTACGGAGGACATAAATGACCTAAATGTTCATCCAATGACACAAATGAACTTATTGGATGCACAAGATTGCTTAAAAACCCTAATTAGACAAGAATAAGCCTAGGGAGGACGAAAATGACCTAAATGTTCATCCAATGACACAAAT
Source organism: Cicer pinnatifidum (assembly GCA_037974775.1). NCBI lineage: Eukaryota > Viridiplantae > Streptophyta > Magnoliopsida > Fabales > Fabaceae > Cicer > Cicer pinnatifidum. The sequence goes on along the minus strand of JBBPBR010000591.1, from coordinate 44,465 downwards.
GAACTTATTGGATGCACAAGATTGGTTAGAAACCCTAAATGGACAAGAATAATTCCAGGGAGTAGGAAAATGACCTAAATGTTCATCCAATGACACAAATGAACTTATTGGATGCACAAGATTGGTTAAAAATCCTAATTGGACAAGAATAAGCCTAGGGAGGACGAAAATGACCTAAATGTTCATCCAATGACACAAACACACCTATAGGATTCACAAGATTGGTTAAAAACCCTAATTGGACAAGAATAAGCCTAGGGAGGACGAAAATGACCTAAATGTTCATCCAATGACACAAATGAACTTATTGGATGCACAAGATTGCTTAAAAACCTTAATTGGACAAGAATAAGCCTAGGGAGGACGAAAATGACCTAAATGTTCATCCAATGACACAAATACACCTATTGGATGCACAAGATTGGTTAGAAACCCTAATTGGACAAGAATAAGCCTATGGAGGAAGAAAATGACCTAAATGTTCATCCAATGACACAAACACACCTATTGGATGCACAAGATTGGTTAAAAACCATAATTGGACAAGAATAAGCCTAGGGAGGACATAAATGACCTAAATGTTCATCCAATGACACAAATGAACTTATTGGATGCACAAGATTGCTTAAAAACCCTAATTAGACAAGAATAAGCCTAGGGAGGACGAAAATGACCTAAATGTTCATCCAATGATTCAAATGAACTTATTGGATGCACAAGATTGGTTAGAAACCCTAATTGGACAAGAATAATTCTAGGGAGGACGTAAATGACCTAAATGTTCATCCAATGACACAAATGAACTTATTGGATGCACAAGATTGGTTAAAAACCCTAATTGGACAAGAATAAGCCTAGGGAGGACGAAAATGACCTAAATGTTCATCCAATGACACAAACACACCTATTGGATGCACAAGATTGGTTAAAAACCCTAACTGGACAAGAATAAGCCTAGGGAGGACGAAAATGACTTAAATCTTAATCCAATGACACAAATGAACTTATTGGATGCACAAGATTGCTCAAAACCCTAATTGGAGAAGAATAAGCCTTAAGAGGACGAAAATGACCTAAATGTTCATCAAATGACACAAACACACCTATTGGATGCACAAGATTGGCTTAAAACCCTAATTGGACAAGAATAAGACTAGGGAGGACGAAAATGACCTAAATGTTCATCCAATGACACAAACACACCTATTGGATGCACAAGATTGGTTAAAAACCCTAATTGGACAACAATAAGCCTAGGGAGGATGAAAATGTCCTAAATGTTCATCTAATGACACAAACACACCTATTGGATGCACAAGATTGGTTAAAAACCCTAATTGCACAAAACTAAGCCTAGTGAGGACGAAAATAACCTAAATGTTCATCCAATGACACAAATGAACTTATTGGATGCACAAGATTGCTTAAAACCCTAATTGGACAAGAATAAGACTAGGGAGGACGAAAATTACCTAAATGTTCATCCAATGTCAAAAACACACCTATTGGATGCACAAGATTGGTTAGAAACCCTAATTGAACAAGAATAAGCCTAGGGAGGACCAAAATGACCTAAATGTTCATCCAATGAAACAAATGAACTTATTGGATTCACAAGATAGCTTAAAAACCCTAATTGGACAAGAATAAGCCTAGGGAGGACGAAAATGATCTAAATGTTCATCCAATGACACAAATGAACTTATTGAATGCACAAGATTGGTTAAAAACCCTAATTGGACAAGAATAAACCTTGGGAGGACGAAAATGACCTAAATGTTCATCCAATGACATAAATGAACCTATTGGATGCACAAGATTGGTTAAAAACCCTAATTGGACAAGAATAAGCCTAGGGTGGACAAAAATGACCTAAATGTTTATCCAATGACACAAATGAACTTATTCGATGCACAAGATTGGTTAAAAACCCTAATTGGACAAGAATAAGCCTAGGGAGGACGAAAATGACCTAAATGTTCATCCAATGACACAAACACACCTATTGGATGCACAAGATTGGTTAAAAACCCTAATTGGACAAGAATAAGCCTAGGGAGGACGAAAATGACCTAAATGTTCATCCAATGAAACAAACACACCTATTTGATGCACAAGATTGGTTAGAAACCCTAATTGGACAAGAATAAGCCTAGGAAGGACGAAAATGACCTAAATGTTAATCCAATGACACAAATGAACATATTGGATGCACAAGATTGGTTAAAAACCCTAATTGGACAAGAATAAGCCTAGGGAGGACGAAAATGACCTAAATGTTCATCCAATGACACAAATGAACTTATTGGATGCATAAGATTAGTTAAAAACCCTAATTGGACAAGAATAAGCTTAGGGTGGACGAAAATGACCTAATTGTTCATCCAATGACACAAATGAACTTATTGGATGCACAAGATTGGTTAAAAACCCTAATTGGACAAGAATAAGCCTAGGGAGGACGAAAATGACCTAAATGTTCATCCAATGACACAAACACACCTATTGGATGCACAAGATTGGTTAGAAACCTTAATTGGACAAGAATAAGCCTAGGGAGGACGAAAATGACCTAAATGTTCATCCAATGACACAAACACACCTATTGGATGCACGAGATTGGTTAGAAACACTAATTGGACAAGAATATACCTTGGGATGACTAAAATGACCTAAATGTTCATGCAATGACACAAATGAACTTATTGGATGCACAAGATTGGTTAAAAACCCTAATTGGACAAGAATAAGCCTAGGGAGGACGAAAATGACCTAAATGTTCATCCAATGACACAAACACACCTATTGGATGCACAAGATTGGTTAGAAACCCTAATTGGACAAGAATAAGCCTAGGGAGGTTGAAAATGACCTAAATGTTAATCCAATGACACAAATGAACTTATTGGATGCACAAGATTGGTTAAAAACCCTAATTGGACAAGAATAAGCCTAGGGAGGACGAAAATAACCTAAATGTTCATCCAATGACACAAATGAACATATTGGATGCACAAGATTGGTTAAAAACCCTAATTGGACAAGAATAAGCCTAGGGAGGACGAAAAAGACCTCAATGTTCATCCAATGTCACAAACACACCTATTGGATGCAAGAGATTGGTTAGAAACCCTAATTGGACAAGAATAAGCCTAGGGAGGACGAAAATGACCTAAATGTTCATCCAATGACACAAACACACCTATTGGATGCACAAGATTGGTTAAAAACCCTAATTGGACAAGAATAAGCCTAGGGAGGACGAAAATGACCTAAATGTTCATCCAATGACACAAATGAACTTATTGGATGCACAACATTGGTTAGAAACCCTAATTGGACAAGAATAAGCCTAGGGAGGATGAAAATGACCTAAATGTTCATCCAATGACACAAACACACCTATTGGATGCACAAGATCGGTTAAAAACCCTAATTGGACAAGAATAAGCCTAGGGAGGACGAAAATGACCTAAATGTTCATCCAATGACACAAACACACCTATTGGATGCACAAGATTGGTTAAAAACCCTAATTGGACAAGAATAAGCCTAGGGAGGACGAAAATGACCTAAATGTTCATCCAATGATACAAATGAACTTATTGGATGCACAAGATTGGTTAAAAACCCTAATTGAACAACAATAAGCCTAGGGAGGACGAAAATGACCTAAATGTTCATCCAATGACACAAACGCACCTATTGGGTGCACAAGATTGGCTTAAAACCCTAATAGGACAAGAATAAGACTTGGGAGGACGAAAATGACCTAAATGTTCATCCAATGACACAAACACACCTATTGGATGCACAAGATTGGTTAAAAACCCTAATTGGACAACAATAAGCCTAGGGAGGATGAAAATGACCTAAATGTTCATCAAATAACACAAACACACCAATTGGATGCACAAGATTGGCTTAAAACCCTATTTGGACAAGAATAAGACTAGGGAGGACGAAAATGACCTAAATGTTCATCCAATATCACAAACACACCTATTGGATGCACAAGATTGGTTAAAAACCCTAATTGGACAACAATAAGCCTAGGGAGGATGAAAATGACCTAAATGTTCATCCAATGACACAAATGAACTTATTGGATGCACAAGATTGCTTAAAACCCTAATTGGACAAGAATAAGACTAGGGAGGACGAAAATGACCTAAATGTTCATCCAATGACACAAACACACCTATTGGATGCACAAGATTGGTTAGAAGCCCTAATTGAACAAGAATAAGCCTAGGGAGAACGAAAATGACCTAAATGTTCATCCAATGACACAAATGAACTTATTGGATGCACAAGATTGCTTAAAAACCCTAATTGGACAAGAATAAGCCTAGGGAGGACGAAAATGACCTAAATGTTCATCCAATGACACAAATACACTTATTGGATGCAAAAGATTGGTTAGAAACCCTAATTTGACAAGAATAAGCCTAGGGAGGACGAAAATGATCTCAATGTTCATCCAATAACACAAATGAACTTATTGGATGCACAAGATTGGTTAAAAACCCTAATTGGACAAGAATAAGCCTAGGGAGGACGAAAATGACCTAAATGTTCATCCAATGACACAAATGAACTTATTGGATGCACAAGATTGGTTAAAAACCCTAATTGGACAAGAATAAGCCTAGGGAGGACGAAAATGACCTAAATGTTCATCCAATGACGCAAACACACCTATTGGATGCACAAGACTGGTTAGCAACCCTAATTGGACAAGAATAAGCCTAGGGAGGACGAAAATGACCTAAATGTTCATCCAATAACACAAACACGCCTATTGGATGCACAAGATTGGTTAAAAACCCTAATTGGACAAGAATAAGCCTAGGGTGGACGAAAATGACCTAAATGTTTATCCAATGACACAAATGAACTTATTGGATGCACAAGATTGGTTAAAAACCCTAATTGGACAAGAATAAGCCTAGGGAGGACGAAAATGACCTAAATGTTCATCCAATGACACAAACCCACCTATTGGATGCACAAGATTGGTTAAAAACCCTAATTGGACAAGAATAAGCATAGGGTGGACGAAAATGACCTAAATGTTTATCCAATGACACAAATGAACTTATTGGATGCACAAGATTGGTTAAAAACCCTAATTGGACAAGAATAAGCCTAGGGAGGACGAAAATGACCTAAATGTTCATCCAATGACACAAATGAACTTATTGGATGCACAAGATTGGTTAAATCCCCTAATTGGACAAGAATAAGCCTAGGGAGGACGAAAATGACCTAAATGTTCATCCAATGACACAAACACACCTATTGGATGCACAAGATAGGTTAGAAACCCTAATTGAACAAGAATAAGCCTAGGGAGGACGAAAATGACCTAAATGTTCATCAAATGACACAAATGAACTTATTGGATGCACAAGATTGGTTAGAAACTTTAATTGGACAAGAATAAGCCTTGGGAGGACGAAAATGACCTAAATGTTCATCCAATGACACAAATGAACTTATTGGATGCACAAGATTGCTTAAAAACCCTAATTGGACAAGAATAAGCCTAGGGAGGACGAAAATGACCTAAATGTTCATCCAATGACACAAATGAACTTATTGGATGCACAAGATTGCTTAAAACCCTAATTGGACAAGAATAAGACTTGGGAGGACGAAAATGACCTAAATGTTCATCCAATGACACAAACACACCTATTGGATGCACAAGATTGGTTAAAAACCCTAACTGGACAAGAATAAGCCTAGGGAGGACGAAAATGACTTAAATCTTAATCCAATGACACAAATGAACTTATTGGATGCACAAGATTGCTTAAAACCCTAATTGGATAAGAATAAGCCTTAAGAGGACGAAAATGACCTAAATGTTCATCAAATGACACAAACACACCTTTTGGATGCACAAGATTGGCTTAAAACCCTAATTGGACAAGAATAAGACTAGGGAGGACGAAAATGACCTAAATGTTCATCCAATGACACAAACACACCTATTGGATGCACAAGATTGGTTAAAAACCCTAATTGGACAACAATAAGCCTAGGGAGGATGAAAATGTCCTAAATGTTCATCTAATGACACAAACACACCTATTAGATGCACAAGATTGGTTAAAAAACCTAATTGGACAAGAATAAGCCTAGGGAGGACGAAAATGACCTAAATGTTCATCCAATGACACAAATGAACTTATTGGATGCACAAGATTGGTTAAAAACCCTAATTGGACAAGAATAAGCCTTGGGAGGACGAAAATGACCTAAATGTTCATCCAATGACATAAATGAACCTATTGGATGCACAAGATTGGTTAAAAACCCTAATTGGACAAGAATAAGCCTAGGGTGGACAAAAATGACCTAAATGTTTATCCAATGACACAAATGAACTTATTGGATGCACAAGATTGGTTAAAAACCCTAATTGGACAAGAATAAGCCTAGGGAGGACGAAAATGACCTAAATGTTCATCCAATGACACAAACACACCTATTGGATGCACAAGATTGGTTAAAAACCCTAATTGGACAAGAATAAGCCTAGGGAGGACGAAAATGACCGAAATGTTCATCCAATGACACAAACACACCTATTGGATGCACAAGATTGGTTAAAAACCCTAATTGGACAAGAATAAGCCTAGGGAGGACGAAAATGACCTAAATGTTCATCCAATGACACAAATGAACTTATTGGATGCACAAGATTGCATAAAAACCCTAATTGGACAAAAATAAGCCTAGGGAGGACGAAAATGACCTAAATGTTCATCCAATGACACAAATACACCTGTTGGATGCACAAGATTGATTACAAACCCTAATTGGACAAGAATAAGCCTAGGGTGGACGAAAATGACTTAAATGTTCATCCAATGACACAAATAAACTTATTGGGTGCACAATATTGCTTAAAACTCTAATTGGACATGAATAAGCCTTGGGAGGACGAAAATGACCTAAATGTTCATCAAATGACACAAACACACCTATTGGATGCACAAGATTGCTTAAAAACCCTAATTGGACAAGAATAAGCCTAGGGAGGACGAAAATGACCTAAATGTTCATCCAATGACACAAATACACCTATTGGATGCACAAGATTGGCTTAAAACCCTAATTGGACAAGAATAAGCCTAGGTAGGACGAAAATGACCTAAATGTTCATCCAATGACACAAACACACCTATTGGATGCACAAGATTGGTTAAAAATCCTAATTGGACAAGAATAAGCCTAGGGAGGACGAAAATGACCGAAATGTTCATCCAATGACACAAATGAACTTATTGGATGCACAAGATTGGTTAGAAACCCTAATTGGACAAGAATAAGCCTAGGGAGGACGAAAATGACCTAAATGTTCATCCAATAACACAAATGAACTTATTGGATGCACAAGATTGGTTAAAAACCCTAATTGGACAAGAACAAGCCTAGGGAGGACGAAAATGACCTAAATGTTCATCCAATGACACAAATGAACTTATTGGATGCACAAGATTGGTTAGAAACCCTAATTGGACAAGAATAAGCCTAGGGAGGACGAAAATGACTTAAATCTTAATCCAATGACACAAATGAACTTATTGGATGCACAAGATTGCTTAAAACCCTAATTGGATAAGAATAAGCCTTGGGAGGTCGAAAATGACCTAAATGTTCATCGAATGACACAAACACACCTATTGGATGTACAAGATTGGCTTAAAACCCTAATTCGACAAGAATAAGACTAGAGAGGACGAAAATGACCGAAATGTTCATCCAATGACACAAACACACCTATTGGATGCACAAGATTGGTTAAAAACCCTAATTGGACAACAATAAGCCTAGGGAGGATGAAAATGACCTAAATGTTCATCTAATGACACAAATACACCTATTGGATGCACAAGATTGGTTAAAAACCCTAATTGCACAAAAATAAGCCTAGGGAGGACGAAAATGACCTAAATGTTCATCCAATGACACAAACACACCTATTGGATGCACAAGATTGGTTAAAAACCCTAATTGCAAAAAAATAAGCCTAGGGAGGACGAAAATGACCTAAATGTTCATCCATTGACACAAATGAACTTATTGGATGCACAAGATTGCTTAAAAACCCTAATTGGACATGAATAAGCCTAGGGAGGACGAAAATGACCTAAATGTTCATCCAATGACACAAATGAAGTTATTGGATGCACAAGATTGGTTAAAAACCCTAATTGGACAAGAATAAGCCTAGGGAGGACGAAAATGACCTAAATGTTCATCCAATGACACAAACACACCTACTGGATGCACAAGATTGGTTAAAAACCCTAACTGGACAAGAATAAGCCTAGGGAGAACGAAAATGACATAAATCTTAATCCAATGACACAAATGAACTTATTGGATGCACAAGATTGCTTAATACCCCTAATTGGACAAGAATAAGCCTAGGGTGGACGAAAATGACCTAAATGTTTATCCAATGACACAAATGAACTTATTGGATGCACAAGATTGGTTAAAAACCCTAATTGGACAAGAATAAGCCTAGGGAGGACGAAAATGACCTAAATGTTCATCCAATGACACAAACACACCTATTGGATGCACAAGATTGGTTAAAAACCCTAATTGGACAAGAATAAGCCTAGGGAGGACGAAAATGACCTAAATGTTCATCCAATGACACAAATGAACTTATTGGATGCACAAGATTGCTTAAAAACCCTAATTGGACAAGAATAAGCCTAGGGTGGGTGAAAATGACCTAAATGTTTATCCAATGACACAAAGGAACTTATTGGATGCACAAGATTGGTTAAAAACCCTAATTGGACAAGAATAAGCCTAGGGAGGACGAAAATGACCTAAATGTTCATCCAATGACACAAACACACCTATTGGATGCACAAGATTGGTTAAAAACCCTAATTGGACAAGAAAAAGCATAGGGAGGACGAAAATGACCTAAATGTTCATCCAATGACACAAATGAACTTATTGGATGCACAAGATTGGTTAAAAACCCTAATTGGACAAGAATAAGCCTAGGGAGGACGAAAATGACCTAAATGTTCATCCAATGACACAAACACACCTATTGGATGCACAAGATTGGTTAAAAACCCTAATTGGACAAAAATAAGCCTAAGGAGGAAGAAAATGACCTAAATGTTCATCCAATGACACAAATGAACTAAATGGATGCACAAGATTGCATAAACCCTAATTGGACAAGAATAAGCATAAGGAGGACGAAAATGACCTAAATGTTCATCCAATGACACAAATGAACATATTGGACAACAATAAGCATAGGGAGGACGAAAATGACCTAAATGTTCATCCAATGACACAAATGAACTTATTGGATGCACAAGATTGGTTAAAAACCCTAATTGGACAAGAATAAGCCTAGGGAGGACGAAAATGACCTAAATGTTCATCCAATGACACAAACACACCTATTGCATGCACAAGATTGGTTAAAAACCCTAATTGGACAAGAATAAGCCTAGGGAGGACGAAAATGACCTAAATGTTCATCCAATGACACAAATGAACTTATTGGATGCACAAGATTGCTTAAAAACCCTAATTGGACAAGAATAAGCCTAGGGAGGACGAAAATGACCTAAATGTTTATCCAATGTCACAAACACACCTATTGGATGCACAAGATTGGTTAAAAACCCTAATTGGACAACAATAAGCCTAGGGAGGACGAAAATGACCTAAATGTTCATCCAATGACACAAATGAACTTATTGGATGCACAAGATTGCTTAAAAACCCTAATTGGACAAGAATAAGCGTAGGGAGGAAGAAAATGACCTAAATGTTCATCCAATGACACAAATGAACTTATTGGATGCACAAGATTGGTTAAAAACCCTAATTGGACAAGAATAAGCCTAGGGAGGACGAAAATGACCTAAATGTTCATCCAATGACACAAATGAACTTATTGGATGCACAAGATTGGTTAAAAACCCTAATCGGACAAGAATAAGCCTAGGGAGGACGAAAATGACCTAAATGTTCGTCCAACGACACAAACACACCTATTGGATGCACAAGATTGCATAAAAACCCTAATTGGACAAGAATAAGCCTAGGGAGGACGAAAATGACCTAAATGTTCATCCAATGACACAAATGAACTTATTGGATGCACAAGATTGGTTAAAAACCCTAATTGGACAAGAATAAGCCTAGGGAGGACGAAAATGACCTAAATGTTCGTGCAATGACACAAACACACCTATTAGATGCACAAGATTGCATAAAAACCCTAATTGGACAAGAATAAGACTAGGGAGGACGAAAATGACCTAAATGTACATCCAATGACACAAATGAACTTATTGGATGCACAAGATTGGTTAAAAACCCTAATTGAACAAGAATAAGCCTAGGGAGGACGAAAATGACCTAAATGTTCATCCAATGACACAAACACACCTATTGGATGCACAAGATTGGTTAAAAACCCTAACTGGACAAGAATAAGCCTAGGGAGGACGAAAATGACTTAAATCTTAATCCAATGACACAAATGAACTTATTGGATGCACAAGATTGCTTAAAACCCTAATTGGATAAGAAGAAGCCTTGGGAGGACGAAAATGACCTAAATGTTCATCAAATGACACAAACACACCTATTGGATGCACAAGATTGGCTTAAAACCCTAATTGGACAAGAATAAGACTAGGGACGACGAAAATGACCTAAATGTTCATCCAATGACACAAATGAACTTATTGGATGCACAAGATTGCTTAAAACCCTAATTGGACTAGACTAAGACAAGGGAGGACGAAAATGACCTAAATGTTCATCCAATGACACAAACACACCTATTGGATGCAAATGATTGGTTAGAAACCCTAATTGGACAAGAATAAGCCTAGGGAGGACGAAAATGACCTAAATGTTCATCCAATGACACAAATGAACTTATTGGACGCACAAGATTGCTTAAAAACCCTAATTGGACAAGAATAAGCCTAGGGAGGACGAAAATGACCTAAATGTTCATCCAATGACACAAATGAACTTATTGGATGCACAAGATAGCTTAAAACCCTAATTAGACAAGAATAAGACTAGGGAGGACGAAAATGACCAAAATTTTCATCCAATGACACAAACACACCTATTGGATGCACAAGATTGGTTAGAAACCCTAATTCGACAAGAATAGGCCTAGGGAGGACGAAAATGACCTAAATGTTCATCCAATGACACAAATGAACTTATTGGATGCACAAGATAGCTTAAAAACCCTAATTGGACAATAAAAAGCCTAGGGAGGACGAAAATGACCTAAATGTTCATCCAATGACACAAATGAACTTATTGGATGCACAAGATTGCTTAAAAACCCTAATTGGACAAGAATAAGCCTAGGGAGGATGAAAATGACCTAAATGTTCATCCAATGACACAAATTAACTTATTGGATGCACAAGATTTGTTTAAAAACCCTAATTGGACAAGAATAAGCCTTGGGAGGACGAAAATGACCTAAATGTTTATCCAATGACACAAATGAACTTATTGGATGCACAAGATTAGTTAAAAACCCTAATTGGACATGAATAAGCCTAGGGTGGACGAAAATGACCTAAATGTTCATCCAATGACACAAATGAACTTATTGGATGCACAAGATTGGTTAAAAACCCTAATTGGACAAGAATAAGCCTAGGGAGGACGAAAATGACCTAAATGTTCATCCAATGACACAAACACACCTATTGGATGCACAAGATTGGTTAAAAACCTTAATTGGACAAGAATATGCCTAGGGACGACAAAAATGACCTAAATGTTCATCCAATGACACAAATGAACTTATTGGATGCACAAGATTGGTTAAAAACCCTAATTGGACAAGAATAAGCCTTGGGAGGACGAAAATGACCTAAATGTTCATCCAATGACACAAATGAACTTATTGGAGGCACAAGATTGGTCAAAACCCTAATTGGACAAGAATAAGCCTAGGGAGGACGAAAATGACCTAAATGTTCATCCAATGACACAAATGAACTTATTGGATGCACAAGATTGGTTAAAAACCCTAATTGGACAAGAATAAGCCTAGGGAGGACGAAAATGACCTAAATGTTCATCCAATGACACAAATGAACTTATTGGATGCACAAGATTGGTTGAAAACCCTAATTGGACAAGAATAAGCCTGGGGAGGACGAAAATGACCTAAATGTTCATCCAATGACACAAATGAACTTATTGGATGCACAAGATTGGTTGAAAACCCTAATTGGACAAGAATAAGCCTAGGGAGGACGAAAATGACCAAAATGTTCATCAAATGACACAAATGAACTTATTGGATGCACAAGATTGGTTAAAAACCCTAATTGGACAAGAATAAGCCTAGGGAGGACGAAAATGACCTAAATGTTCATCCAATGACACAAATGAACTTATTGGATGCACAAGATTGGTTAAAAACCCTTATTGGACAAAAATAAGCCTAAGGGGGACGAAAATGACCTAAATGTTCATCCAATGACACAAATGAACTTATTGGATGCACAAGATTGCTTAAAAACCCTAATTGGACAAGAATAAGCCTAGGGAGGACGAAAATGACCTAAATGTTCATCCAATGACACAAATTCACCTATTGGATGCACAAGATTGGTTAAAAACCCTAATTGGACAAGAATAAGCCTAGGGAGGACGAAAATGACCTAAATGTTCATCCAATGACACAAATGAACTTATTGGATGCACAAGATTGCTTAAAAACCCTAATTGGACAAGAATAAGCCTAGGGAGGACGAAAATGACCTAAATGTTCATCCAATGACACAAATACACCTATTGGATGCACAAGATTGGTTAAAAACCCTAATTGGACAAGAATAAGCCTAGGGAGGACGAAAATGACCTAAATGTTCATCCAATGACACTAATACACCTATTGGATGCACAAGATTGGTTAAAAACCCTAATTGGACAAGAATAAGCATAGGGAGGACGAAAATGACCTAAATGTTCATCAAGTGACACAAATGAACTTATTGGATGCACAAGATTGCTTAAAAACCCTAATTGGACAAGAATAAGCCTAGGGAGGACGAAAATGACCTAAATGTTCATCCAATGACACAAATACACCTATTGGATGCACAAGATTGGTTAAAAACCCTAATTGGACAAGAATAAGCCTAGGGAGGACGAAAATGACCTAAATGTTCATCCAATGACACAAATACACCTATTGGATGCACAAGATTGGTTAAAAACCCTAATTGGACAAGAATATGCCTAGGGAGGACGAAAATGACCTAAATGTTCATCCAATGACACAAATGAACTTACTGGATGCACAAGATTGCTTAAAAACCCTAATTGGACAAGAATAAGCCTAGGGAGGACGAAAATGACCTAAATGTTCATCCAATGACACAAATACACCTATTGGATGCACAAGATTGGTTAAAAACCCTAATTGGACAAGAATAAGCCTAGGGAGGACGAAAATGACCTAAATGTTCATCCAATGACACAAATGAACTTACTGGATGCACAAGATTGCTTAAAAACCCTAATTGTACAAGAATAAGCCTAGGGAGGACGAAAATGACCTAAATGTTCATCCAATGACACAAATGAACTTATTGGATGCACAAGATTGGTTAAAAACCCTAATTGGACAAGAATAAGCCTAGGGAGGACGAAAATGACCTAAATGTTCATCCAATGACACAAATGAACTTATTGGATGCACAAGATTGCTTAAAAACCCTAATTGGACAAGAATAAGCCTAGGGAGGACGAAAATGACCTAAATGTTCATCCAATGACACAAATACACCTATTGGAATCACAAGATAGGTTAGAAACCCTAATTGGACAAAAATAAGCCTAGGGAGGACGAAAATGACCTAAATGTTCATCCAATGACACAAACACACCTATTGGATGCACATGATTGGTTAAAAACCATAATTGGACAAGAATAAGCCTAGGGAGGACATAAATGACCTAAATGTTCATCCAATGACACAAATGAACTTATTGGATGCACAAGATTGCTTAAAAACCCTAATTAGACAAGAATAAGCCTAGGGAGGACGAAAATGACCTAAATGTTCATCCAATGACACAAACACACCTATTGGATGCACAAGATTGGTTAGAAACCCTAATTGAACAAGAATAAGCCTAGGGACGACGAAAATGACTTAAATCTTAATCCAATGACACAAATGAACTTATTGGATGCACAAGATTGCTTAAAACCCTAATTGGACAAGAATAAGACTAGGGAGGACGAAAATGACCTAAATGTTCATCCAATGACACAAATACACCTATTGGAATCACAAGATAGGTTAGAAACCCTAATTGGACAAAAATAAGCCTAGGGAGGACGAAAATGACCTAAATGTTCATCCAATGACACAAACACACCTATTGGATGCACAAGATTGGTTAAAAACCATAATTGGACAAGAATAAGCCTAGGGAGGACATAAATGACCTAAATGTTCATCCAATGACACAAATGAACTTATTGGATGCACAAGATTGCTTAAAAACCCTAATTAGACAAGAATAAGTCTAGGGAGGACGAAAATGACCTAAATGTTCATCCAATGACACAAACACACCTATTGGATGCACAAGATTGGTTAGAAACCCTAATTGAACAAGAATAAGCCTAGGGACGACGAAAATGACTTAAATCTTAATCCAATGACACAAATGAACTTATTGGATGCACAAGATTGCTTAAAACCCTAATTGGACAAGAATAAGACTAGGGAGGACGAAAATGACCTAAATGTTCATCCAATGACACAAACACACCTATTGGATGCACAAGATTGGTTAAAAACCCTAATTGGACAAGAATAAGCCTAGGGAGGACAAATATGACCTAAATGTTCATCCAAAGACACAAACACACCTATTGGATGCACAAGATTGGTTAAAAACCCTAATTGGACAAGAATAAGCCTAGGGAGGACGAAAATGACCTAAATGTTCATCCAATGACACAAATGAACTTATTGGATGCACAAGATTGCTTAAAAACCCTAATTGGACAAGAATAAGCCTAGGGAGGACGAAAATGACCTAAATGTTCATCCAATGAAACAAATACACCTATTGGATGCAAAAGATTGGTTAGAAACCCTAATTTGACAAGAATAAGCCTAGGGAGGACGAAAATGACCTAAATGTTCATCCAATGACACAAATGAACTTATTGGATGCACAAGATTGGTTAAAAACCCTAATTGGACAAGAAAAAGCCTAGGGAGGACGAAAATGACCTAAATGTTCATCCAATGACACAAACACACCTATTGGATGCACAAGATTGGTTAAAAACCCTAATTGGACAAGAATAAGCCTAGGGAGGACGAAAATGACCTAAATGTTCATCCAATGACACAAATGAACTTATTGGATGCACAAGATTGCTTAGAAACCCTAATTGGGCAAGAATAAGCCTAGGGAGGACGAAAATGACCTAAATGTTCATCCAATGACACAAATGAACTTATTGGATGCACAAGATTGCTTGAAAACCTAATTGGACAAGAATAAGCCTAGGGAGGAGGAAAAATGACCTAAATGTTCATCCAATGACACAAATGAACTTATTGGATGCACAAGATTGGTTAAAAACCCTAATTGGACAAGAATAAGCCTAGGGAGGACGAAAATGACCTAAATGTTCATCCAATGACACAAATGAACTTATTGGATGCACAAGATTGGTTAGAAACCCTAATTGGACAAGAATAAGTTTAGGGAGGACGAAAATGACCTAAATGTTCATCCAATGACACAAATGAACTTATTGGATGCACAAGATTGGTTAAAAACCCTAATTGGACAAGAATAAGCCTAGGGAGGACGAAAATGACCTAAATGTTCATCCAATGACACAAATGAACTTACTGGATGCACAAGATTGCTTAAAAACCCTAATTGGACAAGAATAAGCCTAGGGAGGACGAAAATGACCTAAATGTTCATCCAATGACACAAACACACCTATTGGATGCACAAGATTGGTTAAAAACCCTAATGGGACAAGAATAAGCCTAGGGAGGACGAAAATGACCTAAATGTTCATCCAATGACACAAATGAACTTATTGGATGCACAAGATTGCTTAAAAACCCTAATTGGACAAGAATAAGCCTAGGGAGGACGAAAATGACCTAAATGTTCATCCAATGACACAAATACACCTATTGGATGCACAAGATTGGTTAGAAACCCTAATTGGATAAGAATAAGCCATGGTAGGACGAAAATGACCTAAATGTTCATCCAATGACACAAACACACCTATTGGATGCACAAGATTGGTTAAAAACCCTAATTGGACAAAAATAAGCCAAGGGAGGACGAAAATGACCTAAATGTTCATCCAATGACACAAATGAACTTATTGGATGCACAAGATTGCTTAAAAACCCTAATTAGACAAGAATAAGCCTAGGGAGGACGAAAATGACCTAAATGTTCATCTAATGACACAAATACACCTATTGGATGCACAAGATTGGTTAGAAACCCTAATTGGACAAGAATAAGCCTAGGGAGGATGAAAATGACCTAAATGTTCATCTAATGACACAAACACACCTATTGGATGCACAAGATTGGTTAAAAACCCTAATTGCACAAAACTAAGCCTAGTGAGGACGAAAATAACCTAAATGTTCATCCAATGAGACAAATGAACTTATTGGATGCACAAGACTGCTTAAAACCCTAATTGGACAAAAATAAGCCAAGGGAGGACGAAAATGACCTAAATGTTCATCCAATGACACAAATGAACTTATTGGATGCACAAGATTGCTTAAAAACCCTAATTAGACAAGAATAAGCCTAGGGAGGACGAAAATGACCTAAATGTTCATCTAATGACACAAATACACCTATTGGATGCACAAGATTGGTTAGAAACCCTAATTGGACAAGAATAAGCCTAGGGAGGATGAAAATGACCTAAATGTTCATCTAATGACACAAACACACCTATTGGATGCACAAGATTGGTTAAAAACCCTAATTGCACAAAACTAAGCCTAGTGAGGACGAAAATAACCTAAATGTTCATCAAATGACACAAATGAACTTATTGGATGCACAAGATTGCTTAAAACCCTAATTGGACAAGAATAAGACTAGGGAGGACGAAAATGACCTAAATGTTCATCCAATGACACAAACACACCTATTGGATGCACAAGATTGGTTAGAAACCCTAATTGAACAAGAATAAGCCAAGGGAGGACGAAAATGACTTAAATCTTAATCCAATGACACAAATGAACTTATTGGATGCACAAGATTGCTTAAAACCCTAATTGGACAAGAATAAGACTAGGGAGGACGAAAATGACCTAAATGTTCATCCAATGACACAAACACACCTATTGGATGCACAAGATTGGTTAAAAACCCTAATTGGACAACAATAAGCCTAGGGAGGATGAAAATGACCTAAATGTTCATCCAATGACACAAATACACCTATTGGATGCACAAGATTGGTTAGAAACCCTAATTGGACAAGAATAAGCCTAGGGAGGACAAAAATGACCTAAATGTTCATCCAATGACACAAATGAACTTATTGGATGCACAAGATTGCTTAAAAACCCTAATTGGACAAGAATAAGCCTAGGGAGGACGAAAATGACCTAAATGTTCATCCAATGACACAAATGAACTTATTGGAGGCACAAGATTGGTTAAAAACCCTAATTGGACAAGAATAAGCCTAGGGTGGACGAAAATGACCTAAATGTTTATCCAATGACACAAATGAACTTATTGGATGCACAAGATTGGTTAAAAACCCTATTTGGACAAGAATAAGCCTAGGGAGGACAAAAATGACCTAAATGTTTATCCAAAGACACAAACACACCTATTGGATGCACAAGATTGGTTAAAAACCCTAATTGGACAAGAATAAGCCTAGGGAGGACGAAAATGACCTAAATGTTCATCCAATGACACAAATGAACTTATTGGATGCACAAGATTGCTTAAAAACCCTAATTGGACAAGAATAAGCCTAGGGAGGACGAAAATGACCTAAATGTTCATCCAATGACACAAATACACCTATTGGATGCACAAGATTGCTTAAAAATCCTAATTGGACAAGAATAAGCCTAGGGAGGACAAAAATGACCTAAATGTTCATCCAATGACACAAATGAACTTATTGGATGCACAAGATTGCTTAAAAACCCTAATTGGACAAGAATAAGCCTAGGGAGGACGAAAATGACCTAAATGTTCATCCAATGACACAAATGAACTTATTGGATGCACAAGATTTGTTAAAAATCCTAATTGGACAAGAATAACCCTAGGGAGGACGAAAATGACCTAAATGATCATCCAATGACACAAATGAACTTATTGGATGAACAAGATTGGTTAGAAACCCTAATTGGACAAGAATAAGTTTAGGGAGGACGAAAATGACCTAAATGTTCATCCAATGACACAAATGAACTTATTGGATGCACAAGATTGCTTAAAAACCCTAATTGGACAAGAATAAGCCTAGGGAGGACGAAAATGACCTAAATGTTCATCCAATGACACAAATGAACTTATTGGATGCACAAGATTGCTTAAAAACCCTAATTGTACAAGAATAAGCCTAGGGAGGACGAAAATGACCTAAATGTTCATCCAATGACACAAATACACCTATTGGACGCACAAGATTGGTTAAAAACCCTAATTGGACAAGAATAAGCCTAGGGAGGACAAAAATGACCTAAATGTTCATCCAATGACACAAATGAACTTATTGGATGCACAAGATTGCTTAAAAACCCTAATTGGACAAGAATAAGCCTAGGGAGGACGAAAATGACCTAAATGTTCATCCAATGACACAAATTCACCTATTGGATGCACAAGATTGGTTAAAAACCCTAATTGGACAAGAATAAGCCTAGGGAGGACGAAAATGACCTAAATGTTCATCCAATGACACAAATGAACTTATTGGATGCACAAGATTGCTTAAAAACCCTAATTGGACAAGAATAAGCCTAGGGAGGACGAAAATGACCTAAATGTTCATCCAATGACACAAATACACCTATTGGATGCACAAGATTGGTTAGAAACCCTAATTGGACTAGAATAAGCCTAGGGAGGACGAAAATGACCTAAATGTTCATCCAATGACACAAATGAACTTATTGGATGCACAAGATTGCTTAAAAACCCTAATTGGACAAGAATAAGCCTAGGGAGGACGAAAATGACCTAAATGTTCATACAATGACACAAATACACCTATTGGATGCACAAGATTTGTTAGAAACCCTAATTGGACAAGAATAAGCCTAGGGAGGACGAAAATGACCTAAATGTTCATCCAATGACACAAATGAACTTATTGGATGCACAAGATTGCTTAAAAACCCTAATTGGACAAGAATAAGCCTAGGGAGGACGAAAATGACCTAAATGTTCATCCAATGACACAAACACACCTATTGGATGCACAAGATTGGTTAAAAACCCTAATTGGACAAGAATAATTATTGGGAGGACGAAAATGACCTAAATGTTCATCCAATGACACAAATGAACTTATTGGATGCACAAGATTGGTTACAAATCCTAATTGGACAAGAATAAGCCTAGGGAGGACGAAAATGACCTAAATGTTCATCCAATGACACAAATGAACTTATTGGATGCACAAGATTGGTTAGAAACCCTAATTGGACAAGAATAAGCCTAGGGAGGACGAAAATAACCTAAATGTTCATCCAATGACACAAATGAACTTATTGGATGCACAAGATTGGTTAAAAACCCTAATTGGACAAGAATAAGCCTAAGGTGGACGCACATGACCTAAATGTTCATCCAATGACACAAATGAACTTATTGGATGCACAAGATTGGTTAAAAACCCTAATTGGACAAGAATAAGCCTAGGGAGGACGAAAATGACCTAAATGTTCATCCAATGACACAAATGAACTTATTGGATGCACAAGATTGCTTAAAAACCCTAATTGCACAAGAATAAGCCTAGGGAGGACGAAAATGACCTAAATGTTCATCCAATGACACAAATGAACTTATTGGATGCACAAGATTGCTTAAAAACCCTAATTGGACAAGAATAAGCCTAGGGAGGACGAAAATGACCTAAGTGTTCATCCAATGACACAAATGAACTTATTGGATGCACAAGATTGGTTAAAAACCCTAATTGGACAAGAATAAGCCTAGGGAGGACGAAAATGACCTAAATGTTCATCCAATGACACAAACACACCTACTGGATGCACAAGATCGGTTAAAAACCCTAATTGGACAAGAATAAGACTAGGGAGGACGAAAATGACCTAAATGTTCATCCAATGACACAAATGAACTTATTGGATGCACAAGATTGCTTAAAAACCCTAATTGGACAAGAATAAGCCTAGGGAGGACGAAAATGACCTAAATGTTCATCCAATGACACAAATACACTTATTGGATGCAAAAGATTGGTTAGAAACCCTAATTTGACAAGAATAAGCCTAGGGAGGACGAAAATGATCTCAATGTTCATCCAATAACACAAATGAACTTATTGGATGCACAAGATTGGTTAAAAACCCTAATTGGACAAGAATAAGCCTAGGGAGGACGAAAATGACCTAAATGTTCATCCAATGACACAAATGAACTTATTGGATGCACAAGATTGGTTAAAAACCCTAATGGGACAAGAATAAGCCTAGGGAGGAGGAAAATGACCTAAATGTTCATCCAATGACACAAATACACCTATTGGATGCACAAGATTGGTTAAAAACCCTAATTGGACAAGAATAAGCCTAGGGAGGACGAAAATGACCTAAATGTTCATCCAATAACACAAACGCACCTATTGGATGCACAAGATTGGTTAAAAACCCTAATTGGACAAGAATAAGCCTAGGGTGGACGAAAATGACCTAAATGTTTATCCAATGACACAAATGAACTTATTGGATGCACAAGATTGGTTAAAAACCCTAATTGGACAAGAATAAGCCTAGGGAGGACGAAAATGACCTAAATGTTCATCCAATGACACAAACACACCTATTGGATGCACAAGATTGGTTAGAAACCCTAATTGGACAAGCATAAGCCTAGGGAGGACGAAAATGACCTAAATGTTAATCCAATGACACAAATGAACTTATTGGATGCACAGGATTGGTTAAAAACCCTAATTGGACAAGAATAAGCCTAGAGAGGTCGAAAATAACCTAAATGTTCATCAAATGACTAAACACACCTATTGAATGCACAAAATTGGTTAGAAACCCTAATTGGACAAGAATAAGCCTAGGGAGGACGAAAATGACCTAAGTGTTCACCCAATGACACAAATGAATTTATTGGATGCACAAGATTGGTTAAAAACCCTAATTGGACAAGAATAAGCCTAGGGAGGACGAAAATGACCTAAATGTTCATCCAATGACACAAACACACCTATTGGATGCACAAGATTGGTTAGAAACCCTAATTGGACAAGAATAAGCCTAGGGAGGACGAAAATGACCTAAGTGTTCATCCAATGACACAAACACACCTATTGGATGCACAAGATTGGTTAAAAACCCTAATTATACAACAATAAGCCTAGGGAGGACGAAAATGACCTAAATGTTCATCCAATGACACAAATGAACTTATTGGATGCACAAGATTGCTTAAAAACCCTAATTGGACAAGAATAAGCCTAGGGAGGACGAAAATGACCTAAATGTTTATCCAATGACACAAACACACCTATTGGATGCACAAGATTGGTTAGAAACCCTAATTGAACAAGAATAAGCGTAGGGAGGACGAAAATGACCTAAATGTTCATCCAATGAAACAAATTAACTTATTGGATTCACAAGATTGCTTAAAATCCCTGATTGGACAAGAATAAGCCTAGGGAGGATGAAAATGACCTAAATGTTCATCCAATGACACAAATGAACTTATTGGATGCACAAGATTGGTTAAAAACCCTAATTGGACAAGAATAAGCCTAGGGAGGACGAAAATGACCTAAATGTTCATCCAATGACACAAATGAACTTATTGGATGCACAAGATTGCTTAAAAACCCTAATTGGACAAGAATAAGCCTAGGGAGGACGAAAATGACCTAAAAGTTCATCCAATGACACAAATACACCTATTGGATGCACAAGATTGGTTAGAAACCCTAATTGGACAAGAATAAGCCTTGGTAGGACGAAAATGACCTAAATGTTCATCCAATGACACAAACACACCTATTGGATGCACAAGATTGGTTAAAAACCCTAATTGGACAAGAATAAGCCTAGGGAGGACGAAAATGACCTAAATGTTCATCCAATGACACAAACACACCTATTGGATGCACAAGATTGGTTAAAAACCATAATTGGACAAGAATAAGCCTAGGGAGGACATAAATGACCTAAATGTTCATCCAATGACACAAATGAACTTATTGGATGCACAAGATTGCTTAAAAACCCTAATTAGACAAGAATAAGCCTAGGGAGGACGAAAATGACCTAAATGTTCATCCAATGACACAAACACACCTATTGGAGGCACAAGATTGGTTAGAAACCCTAATTGAACAAGAATAAGCCTAGGGAGGACGAAAATGACTTAAATCTTAATCCAATGACTCAAATGAACTTATTGGATGCACAAGATTGCTTAAAACCCTAATTGGACAAGAATAAGACTAGGGAGGACGAAAATGACCTATATGTTCATCCAATGACACAAACACACCTATTGGATGCACAAGATTGGTTAAAAACCCTAATTGGACAACAATAAGCCTAGGGAGGATGAAAATGACCTAAATGTTCATCCAATGACACAAATACACATATTGGATGCACAATATTGGTTAAAAACCCTAATTGGACAAGAATAAGCCTAGGGAGGACGAAAATGACCTAAATGTTCATCCAATGACACAAATGAACTTATTGGATGCACAAGATTGGTTAGAAACCCTAATTGGACAAGAATAAGCCTAGGGAGGACGAAAATGACCTAAATGTTCATCCAATAACACAAATGAACTTATTGGATGCACAAGATTGGTTAAAAACCCTAATTGAACAAGAATAAGCCTAGGGAGGACGAAAATGACCTAAATGTTCATCCAATGACACAAATGAACTTATTGGATGCACAAGATTGGTTAGAAACCCTAATTGGGCAAGAATAAGCCTAGGGAGGACGAAATGGACTTAAATCTTAATCCAATGACACAAATGAACTTATTGGATGCACAAGATTGCTTAAAACCCTAATTGGATAAGAATAAGCCTTGGGAGGTCGAAAATGACCTAAATGTTCATCGAATGACACAAACACACCTATTGGATGCACAAGATTGGCTTAAAACCCTAATTCGACAAGAATAAGACTAGAGAGGACGAAAATGACCTAAATGTTCATCCAATGACACAAACACACCTATTGGATGCACAAGATTGGTTAAAAACCCTAATTGGACAACAATAAGCCTAGGGAGGATGAAAATGACCTAAATTTTCATCTAATGACACAAATACACCTATTGGATGCACAAGATTGGTTAAAAACCCTAATTGCACAAAAATAAGCCTAGGGAGGACGAAAATGACCTAAATGTTCATCCAATGACACAAACACACCTATTGGATGCACAAGATTGGTTAAAAACCCTAATTGCAAAAAAATAAGCCTAGGGAGGACGAAAATGACCTAAATGTTCATCCAATGACACAAATGAACTTACTAGATGCACAAGATTGCTTAAAAACCCTAATTGGACATGAATAAGCCTAGGGAGGACGAAAATGACCTAAATGTTCATCCAATGACACAAATGAACTTATTGGATGCACAAGATTGGTTAAAAACCCTAATTGGACAAGAATAAGCCTAGGGAGGACGAAAATGACCTAAATGTTCATCCAATGACACAAACACACCTATTGGACGCACAAGATTGGTTAAAAACCCTAACTGGACAAGAATAAGCCTAGGGAGAACGAAAATGACTTAAATCTTAATCCAATGACACAAATGAACTTATTGGATGCACAAGATTGCTTAAAACCCTAATTGGACAAGAATAAGCCTTGGGAGGTCGAAAATGACCTAAATGTTCATCGAATGACACAAATGAACTTATTGGATGCACAAGATTGCTTAAAAACCCTAATTGGACAAGAATAAGCCTAGGGAGGACGAAAATGACCTAAATGTTCATCCAATGACACAAATACACCTATTGGATGCACAAGATTGGTTAGAAACCCTAATTGGACAAGAATAAGCCTAGGTAGGAAGAAAATGACCTAAATGTTCATCCAATGACACAAACACACCTATTGGATGCACAAGATTGGTTTAAAACCATAATTGGACAAAAATAAGCCAAGGGAGGACGAAAATGACCTAAATGTTCATCCAATGACACAAATGAACTTATTGGATGCACAAGATTGCTTAAAAACCCTAATTAGACAAGAATAAGCCTAGGGAGGACGAAAATGACCTAAATGTTCATCCAATGACACAAATACACCTATTGGATGCACAAGATTGGTTAGAAACCCTAATTGGACAAGAATAAGCCTAGGTAGGAAGAAAATGACCTAAATGTTCATCCAATGACACAAACACACCTATTGGATGCACAAGATTGGTTTAAAACCATAATTGGACAAAAATAAGCCAAGGGAGGACGAAAATGACCTAAATGTTCATCCAATGACACAAATGAACTTATTGGATGCACAAGATTGCTTAAAAACCCTAATTAGACAAGAATAAGCCTAGGGAGGACGAAAATGACCTAAATGTTCATCCACTGACACAAACACACCTATTGGATGCACAAGATTGGTTAGAAACCCTAATTGAACAAGAATAAGCCTAGGGAGGACGAAAATGACTTAAATCTTAATCCAATGACACAAATGAACTTATTGGATGCACAAGATTGCTTAAAACCCTAATTGGACAAGAATTAGACTAGGGAGGACGAAAATGACCTAAATGTTCATCCAATGACACAAACACACCTATTGGATGCACAAGATTGGTTAAAAACCCTAATTGGACAACAATAAGCCTAGGGAGGATGAAAATGACCTAAATGTTCATCTAATGACACAAACACACCTATTGGATGCACAAGATTGGTTAAAAACCCTAATTGCACAAAACTTAGCCTAGTGAGGACGAAAATAACCTAAATGTTCATCCAATGACACAAATGAACTTATTGGATGCACAAGATTGCTTAAAACCCTAATTGGACAAGAATAAGACTAGGGAGGACGAAAATGACCTAAATGTTCATCCAATGACACAAAAACACCTATTGGATGCACAAGATTGGTTAGAAACCCTAATTGAACAAGAATAAGCCTAGGGAGGACCAAAATGACCTAAATGTTCATCCAATGAAACAAATGAACTTATTGGATTCACAAGATTGCTTAAAAACCCTAATTGGACAAGAATAAGCCTAGGGAGGACGAAAATGACCTAAATGTTCATCCAATGACACAAATGAACTTATTGGATGCACAAGAATGGTTAAAAACCCTAATTGGACAAGAATAAGCCTTGGGAGGACGAAAATGACCTAAATGTTCATCCAATGACACAAATGAACCTATTGGATGCACAAGATTGGTTAAAAACCCTAATTGGACAAGAATAAGCCTAGGGTGGACGAAAATGACCTAAATGTTTATCCAATAACACAAATGAACTTATTGGATGCACAAGATTGGTTAAAAACCCTAATTGGACAAGAATAAGCCTAGGGAGGACGAAAATGACCTAAATGTTCATCCAATGACACAAATGAACTTATTGGATGCACAAGATTGCTTATAAACACTAATTGGACAAGAATAAGCCTAGGGAGGACGAAAATGACCTAAATGTTCATCCAATGACACAAATGAACTTATTGGATGCACAAGATTGCTTAAAAACCCTAATTGGACAAGAATAAGCCTAGGGAGGACGAAAATGACCTAAATGTTCATCCAATGACACAAATGAACTTATTGGATGCACAAGATTGCTTAAAAACCCTAATTAGACAAGAATAAGCCTAGGGAGGACGAAAATGACCTAAATGTTCATCCAATGACACCAACACACCTATTGGATGCACAATATTGGTTAGAAACATTAATTGAACAAGAATAAGCCTAGGGAGGACGAAAATGACCTAAATGTTCATCCAATGACACAAATGAACTTATTGGATGCACAAGATTGCTTAAAAACCCTAATTGGACAAGAATAAGCCTAGGGAGGACGAAAATGACCTAAATGTTCATCCAATGACACAAATGAACTTATTGGATGCACAAGAGTGGTTAAAGACCCTAATTGGACAAGAATAAGCCTAGGGAGGACGAAAATGACCTAAATGTTCATCCAATGACACAAACACACCTATTGGATGCACAAGATTGGTTAAAAACCCTAATTGGACAAGAATAAGCCTTGGGAGGACGAAAATGACCTAAATGTTCATCCAATTACACAAATGAACTTATTGGATGCAAAAGATTGGTTAAAAACCCTAATTGGACAAGAATAAGCCTAGGGTGGACGAAAATGACCTAAATGTTTATCCAATGACACAAATGAACTTATTGGATGCACAAGATTGGTTAAAAACCCTAATTGGACAAGAATAAGCCTAGGGAGGACGAAAATGACCTAAATGTTCATCCAATGACACAAACACACCTATTGGATGCACAAGATTGTTTAGAAAACCTAATTGAACAAGAATAAGCCTAGGGAGGACGAAAATGACCTAAATGTTCATCCAATGAAACAAATGAACTTATTGGATTCACATGATTGCTTAAAAACCGTAATTGGACAAGAATAAGCCTAGGGAGGACGAAAATGACCTAAATGTTCATCTAATGACACAAACACACCTATTGGATGCACAAGATTGGTTAAAAACCCTAATTGCATAAAACTAAGCCTAGTGAGGACGAAAATAACCTAAATGTTCATCCAATGACACAAATGAACTTATTGGATGCACAAGATTGCTTAAAACCCTAATTGGACAAGAATAATACTAGGGAGGACGAAAATGACCTAAATGTTCATCCAATGACACAAACACACCTATTGGATGCACAAGATTGGTTAAAAACCCTAATTGGACAACAATAAGCCTTAGGAGGACGAAAGTGACCTAAATGTTCATCCAATGACACAAATGAACTTATTGGATGCACAAGATTGGTTAAAAACCCTAATTGGACAAGAATAAGCCTAGGGTGGACGAAAATGACCTAAATGTTTATCCAATGACACAAATGAACTTATTGGATGCACAAGATTGGTTAAAAACCCTAATTGGACAAGAATAAGCCTAGGGAGGACGAAAATGACCTAAATGTTCATCCAATGACACAAACACACCTAATGGATGCACAAGATTGGTTAGAAACCCTAATTGGACAAGAATAAGCCTAGGGAGGACGAAAATGACCTAAATGTTCATCCAATGACACAAATGAACTTATTGGATGCACAAGATTGCTTAAAAACCCTAATTGGACAAGAATAAGCCTAGGGAGGACGAAAATGACCTAAAAGTTCATCCAATGACACAAATACACCTATTGGATGCACAAGATTGGTTAGAAACCCTAATTGGACAAGAATAAGCCTTGGTAGGACGAAAATGACCTAAATGTTCATCCAATGACACAAACACACCTATTGGATGCACAAGATTGGTTAAAAACCCTAATTGGACAAGAATAAGCCTAGGGAGGACGAAAATGACCTAAATGTTCATCCAATGACACAAACACACCTATTGGATGCACAAGATTGGTTAAAAACCATAATTGGACAAGAATAAGCCTAGGGAGGACATAAATGACCTAAATGTTCATCCAATGACACAAATGAACTTATTGGATGCACAAGATTGCTTAAAAACCCTAATTAGACAAGAATAAGCCTAGGGAGGACGAAAATGACCTAAATGTTCATCCAATGACACAAACACACCTATTGGATGCACAAGATTGGTAAGAAACCCTAATTGAACAAGAATAAGACTAGGGAGGACGAAAATGGCTTAAATGTTAATCCAATGACACAAATGAACTTATTGGATGCACAAGATTGCTTAAAACCCTAATTGGACAAGAATAAGACTAGGGAGGACGAAAATGACCTAAATGTTCATCCAATGACACAAACACACCTATTGGATGCACGAGATTGGTTAAAAACCCTAATTGGACAACAATAAGCCTAGGGAGGATGAAAATGACCTAAATGTTCATCCAATGACACAAATACACCTATTGGATGCACAAGATTGGTTAGAAACCCTAATTGGACAAGAATAAGCCTAGGGAGGACGAAAATGACCTAAATGTTCATCCAATGACACAAATGAACTTATTGGATGCACAAGATTGCTTAAAAACCCTAATTGGACAAGAATAAGCCTAGGGAGGACGAAAATGACCTAAATGTTCATCCAATGACACAAATACACCTATTGGATGCACAAGATTGCTTAAAAATCCTAATTGGACAAGAATAAGCCTAGGGAGGACAAAAATGACCTAAATGTTCATCCAATGACACAAATGAACTTATTGGATGCACAAGATTGCTTAAAAACCCTAATTGGACAAGAATAAGCCTAGGGAGGACGAAAATGACCTAAATGTTCATCCAATGACACAAATGAACTTATTGGATGCACAAGATTTGTTAAAAATCCTAATTGGACAAGAATAACCCTAGGGAGGACGAAAATGACCTAAATGATCATCCAATGACACAAATGAACTTATTGGATGAACAAGATTGGTTAGAAACCCTAATTGGACAAGAATAAGTTTAGGGAGGACGAAAATGACCTAAATGTTCATCCAATGACACAAATGAACTTATTGGATGCACAAGATTGCTTAAAAACCCTAATTGGACAAGAATAAGCCTAGGGAGGACGAAAATGACCTAAATGTTCATCCAATGACACAAATGAACTTATTGGATGCACAAGATTGCTTAAAAACCCTAATTGTACAAGAATAAGCCTAGGGAGGACGAAAATGACCTAAATGTTCATCCAATGACACAAATACACCTATTGGACGCACAAGATTGGTTAAAAACCCTAATTGGACAAGAATAAGCCTAGGGAGGACAAAAATGACCTAAATGTTCATCCAATGACACAAATGAACTTATTGGATGCACAAGATTGCTTAAAAACCCTAATTGGACAAGAATAAGCCTAGGGAGGACGAAAATGACCTAAATGTTCATCCAATGACACAAATGAACTTATTGGATGCACAAGATTGCTTAAAAACCCTAATTGGACAAGAATAAGCCTAGGGAGGACGAAAATGACCTAAATGTTCATCCAATGACACAAATACACCTATTGGATGCACAAGATTCGTTAAACACCCTAATTGGACAAGAATAAGCCTAGGGAGGACGAAACTGACCTAAATGTTCATCCAATGACACAAACACACCTATTGGATGCACAAGATTGGTTAAAAACCCTAATTGGAAAAGAATAAGCCTAGTAAGGACGAAAATGACCTAAATGTTCATCCAATAACACAAATGAACTTATTGGAAGCACAAGATTGCTTAAAAACCCTAATTAGACAAGAATAAGCCTAGGAAGGACGAAAATGACCTAAATGTTCATCCAATGACACAAATACACCTATTGGATGCACAAGATTGGTTAGAAACCCTAATTGGACAAGAATAAGCCTAGGGAGGACGAAAATGACCTAAATGTTCATCCAATGACACAAACACACATATTGGATGCACAAGATTGGTTAAAAACCGAAATTGGACAAGAATAAGCCTAGGGAGGACGAAAATGACCTAAATGTTCATCCAATGACACAAATACACCTATTGGATGCACAAGATTCGTTAGAAACCCTAATTGGATAAGAATAAGCCTAGGGAGGACGAAACTGACCTAAATGTTCATCCAATGACACAAACACACCTATTGGATGCACAAGATTGGTTAAAAACCCTAATTGGACAAGAATAAGCCTAGGGAGGACGAAAATGACCTAAATGTTTCATCCAATAACACAAATGAACTTATTGGATGCACAAAATTGCTTAAAAACCCTAATTAGACAAGAATAAGCCTAGGGAGGATGAAAATGACCTAAATGTTCATCCAATGACACAAATACACCTATTGGATGCACAAGATTGGTTAGAAACCCTACTTGGACAAGAATAAGCCTAGGGAGGACGAAAATGACCTAAATTTTCATCCAATGACACAAACACACCTATTGGATGCACAAGATTGGTTAAAAACCCTAATTGGACAAGAATAAGCCTAGGGATGACGAAAATGACCTAAATGTTAATCCAATGACACAAACACACCTATTGGATGCACAAGATTGGTTAAAAACCCTAATTGGACAAGAATAAGCCTAGGGAGGACGAAAATGACCTAAATGTTCATCCAATGACACAAACACACCTATTGGATGCACAAGATTGCTTAAAAACCCTAATTGGATAAGAATAAACCTAGGGAGGACGAAAATGACCTAAATGTTCATCCAATGACACAAATACACCTATTGGATGCACAAGATTGGTTAAAAACCCTAATTGGACAAGAATATGCCTAGGGAGGACGAAAATGACCTAAATGTTCATCCAATGACACAAATACACCTGTTGGATGCACAAGATTGGTTAAAAACCCTAATTGGACAAGAATATGCCTAAGGAGGACGAAAATGACCTAAATGTTCATCCAATGACACAAATGAACTTATTGGATGCACAAGATTGCTTAAAAACCCTAATTGGACAAGAATAAGCCTAGGGAGGACGAAAATGACCTAAATGTTCATCCAATGACACAAATACACCTATTGGATGCACAAGATTGGTTAGAAACCCTAAGTGGACAAGAATAAGCCTAGGGAGGACGAAAATGACCTAAATGTTCATCCAAT
The DNA here is from genome assembly GCA_037974775.1 of Cicer pinnatifidum. NCBI lineage: Eukaryota > Viridiplantae > Streptophyta > Magnoliopsida > Fabales > Fabaceae > Cicer > Cicer pinnatifidum. The sequence continues at coordinate 13,329 of JBBPBR010000591.1, read as the reverse complement.
GACACAAATACACCTATTGGATGCACAAGATTGGTTAGAAACCCTAATTGGACAAGAATAAGCCTAGGGAGGACGAAAATGACCTAAATGTTCATCCAATGACACAAATGAACTTATTGGATGCACAAGATTGGTTAAAAACCTTAGTTGGACAAGAATAAGCCTAGGGAGGACGAAAATGACCTAAATGTTCATCCAATGACACAAATGAACTTATTGGATGCACAAGATTGCTTAAAAACCCTAATTGGACAAGAATAAGCCTAGGGAGGACGAAAATGACCTAAATGTTCATCCAATGACACAAATACACCTATTGGATGAACAAGATTGGTTAAAAACCCTAATTGGACAAGAATATGCCTAGGGAGGACGAAAATGACCTAAATGTTCATCCAATGACACAAATGAACTTATTGGATGCACAAGATTGGTTAAAAACCCTAATTGGACAAGAATAAGCCTAGGGAGGACGAAAATGACCTAAATGTTCATCCAATGACACAAATGAACTTATTGGATGCACAAGATTGGTTAAAAACCCTAATTGGACAAGAGTAAGCCTAGGGAGGGCGAAAATGACCTAAATGTTCGTCGAATGACACAAACACACCTATTTGATGCACAAGATTGCATAAAAACCCTAATTGGACAAGAATAAGACTAGGGAGGACGAAAATGACCTAAATGTTCATCCAATGACACAAACACACATATTGGATGCACAAGATTGCTTAAAACCCTAATTGGACAAGAATAAGACTTGGGAGGATGAAAATTACCTAAATTTTCATCCAATGACACAAATGAACTTATTGGATGCACAAGATTGGTTAAAAACCCTAATTGGACAAGAATAAGCCTAGGGACGACGAAAATGACCTAAATGTTCATCCAATGACACAAATGAAGTTATTGGATGCACAAGATTGGTTAAAAACCCTAATTGGACAAGAATAAGCCTAGGGAGGACGAAAATGACCTAAATGTTCATCCAATGACACAAATGAACTTATTGGATGCACAAGATTGGTTAAAAACCCTAATTGGACAAGAATAAGCCTAGGGATGACGAAAATGACCTAAATGTTCATCCAATGACACAAATGAACTTATTGGATGCACAAGATTGGTTAAAATCCCTAATTGGACAAGAATAAGCCTAGGGAGGACGCAAATGACCTAAAGGTTCGTCCAATGACACAAACACACCTATTGGAAGCACAAGATTGCATAAAAACCCTAATTGGACAAGAATAAGACTAGGGAGGACGAAAATGACCTAAATGTTCCTCCAATGACACAAATGAACTTATTGGATGCACAAGATTGGTTAAAAACCCTAATTGGACAAGAATAAGCCTAGGGAGGACGAAAATGACCTAAATGTTCATCCAATGACACAAATGAACTTATTGGATGCACAAGATTGGTTAAAAACCCAAATTGGACAAGAGTAAGCCTTGGGAGGACGAAAATGACCTAAATGTTCATCCAATGACACAAATGAACTTATTGGATGCACAAGATTGGTTAAAAACCCTAATTGGACAAGAATAAGCCTTGGGAGGACGAAAATGACCTAAATGTTCATCCAATGACACAAACGCACCTATTGGATGCACAAGATTGGTTAAAAACCCTAATTGGACAAGAATAAGCCTAGGGAGGACGAAAATGACCTAAATGTTCATCCAATGAAACAAATGAACTTATTGGATTCACAAGATTGCTTAAAAACCCTAATTGGACAAGAATAAGCCTAGGGAGGACGAAAATGACCTAAATGTTCATCCAATGACACAAATGAACTTATTGGATGCACAAGATTGGTTGAAAACCCTAATTGGACAAGAATAAGCCTAGGGAGGAAGAAAATGACCTAAATGTTCACCCAATGACACAAATGAACTTATTGGATGCACAAGATTGGTTAAAAACCCTAATTGGACAAGAATAAGCCTAGGGAGGACGAAAATGACCTAAATGTTCATCCAATGACACAAATGCACTTATTGGATGCACAAGATTGGTTAAAAACCCTAAATGGACAAGAATAAGCCTAGGGAGGACGAAAATGACCTAAATGTTCATCCAATGACACAAATGAACTTATTGGATGCACAAGATTGCTTAAAAACCCTAATTGGACAAGAATAAGCCTAGGGAGGACGAAAATGACCTAAATGTCCATCCAATGACACAAATACACCTATTGGATGCACAAGATTGGTTAAAAACCATAATTGGACAAGAATATGCCTAGAGAGGACGAAAATGACCTATATGTCCATCCAATGACACAAATACACCTATTGGATGGACAAGATTCGTTAGAAACCCTAATTGGACAAGAATAAGCCTAGGGAGGACGAAACTGACCTAAATGTTCATCCAATGACACAAACACACCTATTGGATGCACAAGATTGGTTAAAAACCCTAATTGGACAAGAATAAGCCTAGGGTGGACGAAAATGACCTAAATGTTTATCCAATGACACAAATGAACTTATTGGATGCACAAGATTGGTTAAAAACCCTAATTGGACAAGAATAAGCCTAGGGAGGACGAAAATGACCTAAATGTTCATCCAATGACACAAACACACCTATTGGATGCACAAGATTGGTTAAAAACCCTAATTGGACAAAAATAAGCCAAGGGAGGACGAAAATGACCTAAATGTTCATCCAATGACACAAATGAACTTATTGGATGCACAAGATTGCTTAAAAACCCTAATTAGACAAGAATAAGCCTAGGGAGGACGAAAATGACCTAAATGTTCATCTAATGACACAAATACACCTATTGGATGCACAAGATTGGTTAGAAACCCTAATTGGACAAGAATAAGCCTAGGGAGGATGAAAATGACCTAAATGTTCATCTAATGACACAAACACACCTATTGGATGCACAAGATTGGTTAAAAACCCTAATTGCACAAAACTAAGCCTAGTGAGGACGAAAATAACCTAAATGTTCATCCAATGAGACAAATGAACTTATTGGATGCACAAGACTGCTTAAAACCCTAATTGGACAAAAATAAGCCAAGGGAGGACGAAAATGACCTAAATGTTCATCCAATGACACAAATGAACTTATTGGATGCACAACATTGCTTAAAAACCCTAATTAGACAAGAATAAGCCTAGGGAGGACGAAAATGACCTAAATGTTCATCCAATGACACAAATACACCTATTGGATGCACAAGATTGGTTAGAAACCCTAATTGGACAAGAATAAGCCTGGGGAGGATGAAAATGACCTAAATGTTCATCTAATGACACAAACACACCTATTGGATGCACAAGATTGGTTAAAAACCCTAATTGCACAAAACTAAGCCTAGTGAGGACGAAAATAACCTAAATGTTCATCCAATGACACAAATGAACTTATTGGATGCACAAGACGGCTTAAAACCCTAATTGGACAAGAATAAGACTAGGGAGGACGAAAATGACCTAAATGTTCATCCAATGACACAAACACACCTATTGGATGCACAAGATTGGTTAGAAACCCTAATTGAACAAGAATAAGCCTAGGGAGGACCAAAATGACCTAAATGTTCATCCAATGAAACAAATGAACTTATTGGATTCACAAGATTGCTTAAAAACCCTAATTGGACAAGAATATGCATAGGGAGGACGAAAATGACCTAAATGTTCATCCAATGACACAAATGAACTTATTGGATGCACAAGAATGGTTAAAAACCCTAATTGGACAAGAATAAGCCTTGGGAGGACGAAAATGACCTAAATGTTCATCCAATGACACAAATGAACCTATTGGATGCACAAGATTGGTTAAAAACCCTAATTGGACAAGAATAAGCCTAGGGTGGACGAAAATGACCTAAATGTTTATCCAATGACACAAATGAACTTATTGGATGCACAAGATTGGTTAAACACCCTAATTGGACAACAATAAGCCTAGGGAGGATGAAAATGTCCTAAATGTTCATCTAATGACACAAACACACCTATTGGATGCACAAGATTGGTTAAAAACCCTAATTGGACAAGAATAAGCCTAGGGAGGACGAAAATGACCTAAATGTTCATCCAATGACACAAATGAACTTATTGGATGCACAAGATTGGTTAAAAACCCTAATTGGACAAGAATAAGCCTTGGGAGGACGAAAATGACCTAAATGTTCATCCAATGACACAAATGAACTTATTGGAGGCACAAGATTGGTTAAAAACCCTAATTGGACAAGAATAAGCCTAGGGTGGACGAAAATGACCAAAATGTTTATCCAATGACACAAATGAACTTATTGGATGCACAAGATTGGTTAAAAACCCTAATTGGACAAGAATAAGCCTAGGGAGGACGAAAATGACCTAAATGTTCATCCAATGACACAAACACACCTATTAGATGCACTAGATTGGTTAGAAACCCTAATTGGACAAGAATAAGCCTAGGGAGGACGAAAATGACCTAAATGTTAATCCAATGACACAAATGAACTTATTGGATGCACAAGATTGGTTAAAAACACTAATTGGACAAGAATAATCCTAGGGAGGACGAAAATGACCTAAATGTTCATCAAATGACTAAACACACCTATTGGATGCACAAGATTGGTTAGAAACCCTAATTGGACAAGAATAAGCCTAGGGATGACGAAAATGACCTAAATGTTCATCCAATGACACAAATGAACTTATTGGATGCACAAGATTGGTTAAAAACCCTAATTGGACAAGAATAAGCCTAGGGAGGACGAAAATGACCTAAATGTTCATCCAATGACACAAACACACCTATTGGATGCACGTGATTGGTTAAAAACCCTAATTTGACAAGAATAAGCCTAGGGAGGACGAAAATGACCTAAATGTTCATCCAATGACACAAATGAACTTATTTGAGGCACAAGAATGCTTAAAACCCTAACTGGACAAGAATAAGCCTTGGGAGGACGAAAATGACCTAAATGTTCATCCAATGACACAAATACACCTATTGGATGCACAAGATTGGTTAGAAACCCTAATTGGACAAGAATAAGCCTAGGGTGGACGAAAATGACCTAAATGTTTATCCAATGACACAAATGAACTTATTGGATGCACAAGATTGGTTAAAAACCCTAATTGGACAAGAATAAGCCTAGGGAGGACGAAAATGACCTAAATGTTCATCCAATGACACAAATGAACTTATTGGATGCACAAGATTGGTTAAAAACCTAAATTGGACAAGAATAAGCCTAGGGATGATGAAAATGACCTAAATGTTCATCCAATGACACAAATTAACTTATTGGATGCACAAGATTGCTTAAAAACCCTAATTGGACAAGAATAAGACTAGGGAGGACAAAAATGACCTAAATGTTCATCCAATGACACAAATACACCTATTGGATGCACAAGATTGGTTAAAAACCCTAATTGGACAAGAATAAGCCTAGGGAGGACGAAAATGACCTAAATGTTCATCCAATGACACAAATGAACTTATTGGATGCACAAGATTGCTTAAAAACCCTAATTGGACAAGAATAAGCCTAGGGAGGACGATAATGACCTAAATGTTCATCCAATGACACAAATGAACTTATTGGATGCACAAGATTGCTTAAAAACCCTAATTGGACAAGAATAAGCCTAGGGAGGACGAAAATGACCTAAATGTTCATCCAATGACACAAATACACCTATTGGATGCACAAGATTGGTTAGAAACCCTAATTGGACAAGAGTAAGCCTAGGGAGGACGAAAATGACCTAAATGTTCATCCAATGACACAAATGAACTTATTGGATGCACAAGATTGCTTAAAAACCCTAATTGGACAAGAATAAGCCTAGGGAGGACGAAAATGACCTAAATGTTCATCCAATGACACAAATACACCTAATGGATGCACAAGATTGGTTAAAAACCCTAATTGGACAAGAATAAGCCTAGGGAGGACGAAAATGACCTAAATGTTCATCCAATGACACAAATGAACTTATTGGATGCACAAGATTGCTTAAAAACCCTAATTGGACAAGAATAAGCCTAGGGAGGACGAAAATGACCTAAATGTTCATCCAATGACACAAATACACCTATTGGATGCACAAGATTGGTTAAAAACCCTAATTCGACAAGTATAAGCCTAGGGAGGACGAAAATGACCTAAATGTTCATCCAATGACACAAATGAACTTATTGGATGCACAAGATTGCTTAAAAACCCTAATTGGACAAGAATAAGCCTAGGGAGGACGAAAATGACCTAAATGTTCATCCAATGACACAAATACACATATTGGAATCACAAGATTGGTTAGAAACCCTAATTGGACAAGAATAAGCCTAGCGAGGACGAAAATGACCTAAATGTTCATCCAATGACACAAACACACCTATTGGATGCACAAGATTGGTTAAAAACCCTAATTGGACAACAATAAGCCTAGGGAGGATGAAAATGACCTAAATGTTCATCTAATGACACAAACACACCTATTGGATGCACAAGATTAGTTAAAAACCCTAATTGCACAAAAATAAGCCTAGGGAGGTCGAAAATGACCTAAATGTTCATCCAATGACACAAATGAACTTATTGGATGCACAAGATTGCTTAAAACCCTAATTGGACAAGAATAAGACTAGGGAGGACGAAAATGACCTAAATGTTCATCCAATGACACAAACACACCTATTGGAAGCACAAGATTGGTTAGAAAAACCCTAATTGAACAAGAATAAGCCTAGGGAGGACGAAACTGACCTAAATGTTCATCCAATGAAACAAATGAACTTATTGGATTCACAAGATTGCTTAAAAACCCTAATTGGACAAGAATAAGCCTAGGGAGGACGAAAATGACCTAAATGTTCATCCAATGACACAAATGAACTTATTGGATGCACAAGATTGGTTGAAAACCCTAATTGGACAAGAATAAGCCTAGGGAGGAAGAAAATGACCTAAATGTTCACCCAATGACACAAATGAACTTATTGGATGCACAAGATTGGTTAAAAACCCTAATTGGACAAGAATAAGCCTAGGGAGGACGAAAATGACCTAAATGTTCATCCAATGACACAAATGCACTTATTGGATGCACAAGATTGGTTAAAAACCCTAAATGGACAAGAATAAGCCTAGGGAGGACGAAAATGACCTAAATGTTCATCCAATGACACAAATGAACTTATTGGATGCACAAGATTGCTTAAAAACCCTAATTGGACAAGAATAAGCCTAGGGAGGACGAAAATGACCTAAATGTCCATCCAATGACACAAATACACCTATTGGATGCACAAGATTGGTTAAAAACCATAATTGGACAAGAATATGCCTAGAGAGGACGAAAATGACCTATATGTCCATCCAATGACACAAATACACCTATTGGATGGACAAGATTCGTTAGAAACCCTAATTGGACAAGAATAAGCCTAGGGAGGACGAAACTGACCTAAATGTTCATCCAATGACACAAACACACCTATTGGATGCACAAGATTGGTTAAAAACCCTAATTGGACAAGAATAAGCCTAGGGTGGACGAAAATGACCTAAATGTTTATCCAATGACACAAATGAACTTATTGGATGCACAAGATTGGTTAAAAACCCTAATTGGACAAGAATAAGCCTAGGGAGGACGAAAATGACCTAAATGTTCATCCAATGACACAAACACACCTATTGGATGCACAAGATTGGTTAAAAACCCTAATTGGACAAAAATAAGCCAAGGGAGGACGAAAATGACCTAAATGTTCATCCAATGACACAAATGAACTTATTGGATGCACAAGATTGCTTAAAAACCCTAATTAGACAAGAATAAGCCTAGGGAGGACGAAAATGACCTAAATGTTCATCCAATGACACAAATACACCTATTGGATGCACAAGATTGGTTGGAAACCCTAATTGGACAAGAATAAGCCTAGGGAGGATGAAAATGACCTAAATGTTCATCTAATGACACAAACACACCTATTGGATGCACAAGATTGGTTAAAAACCCTAATTGCACAAAACTAAGCCTAGTGAGGACGAAAATAACCTAAATGTTCATCCAATGACACAAATGAACTTATTGGACGCACAAGACTGCTTAAATCCCTAATTGGACAAGAATAAGACTAGGGAGGACGAAAATGACCTAAATGTTCATCCAATGACACAAACACACCTATTGGATGCACAAGATTGGTTAGAAACCCTAATTGAACAAGAATAAGCCTAGGGAGGACCAAAATGACCTAAATGTTCATCCAATGAAACAAATGAACTTATTGGATTCACAAGATTGCTTAAAAACCCTAATTGGACAAGAATAAGCATAGGGAGGACGAAAATGACCTAAATGTTCATCCAATGACACAAATGAACTTATTGGATGCACAAGAATGGTTAAAAACCCTAATTGGACAAGAATAAGCCTTGGGAGGACGAAAATGACCTAAATGTTCATCCAATGACACAAATGAACCTATTGGATGCACAAGATTGGTTAAAAACCCTAATTGGACAAGAATAAGCCTAGGGAGGACGAAAATGACCTAAATGATCATCCAATGAAACAAATGAACTTATTGGATTCACAACATTGCTTAAAAACCCTAATTGGTCAATAATAAGCCTAGGGAGGACGAAAATGACCTAAATGTTCATCCAATGACACAAATGAACTTATTGGATGCACAAGATTGGTTAAAAACCCTAATTGGACAAGAATAAGCCTTGGGAGGACGAAAATGACCTAAATGTTCATCCAATGACACAAATGAACTTATTGGAGGCACAAGATTGGTTAAAAACCCTAATTGGACAAGAATAAGCCTAGGGTGGACGAAAATGACCTAAATGTTTATCCAATGACACAAATGAACTTACTGGATGCACAAGATTGGTTAAAAACCCTAATTGGACAAGAATAAGCCTAGGGAGGACAAATATGACCTAAATGTTCATCCAAAGACACAAACACACCTATTGGATGCACAAGATTAGTTAAAAACCCAAATTGGACAAGAATAAGCCTAGGGAGGACGAAAATGACCTAAATGTTCATCCAATGACACAAATGAACTTATTGGATGCACAAGATTGCTTAAAAACCCTAATTGGACAAGAATAAGCCTAGGGAGGACGAAAATGACCTAAATGTTCATCCAATGACACAAATACACCTATTGGAATCACAAGATAGGTTAGAAACCCTAATTGGACAAAAATAAGCCTAGGGAGGACGAAAATGACCTAAATGTTCATCCAATGACACAAACACACCTATTGGATGCACATGATTGGTTAAAAACCATAATTGGACAAGAATAAGCCTAGGGAGGACATAAATGACCTAAATGTTCATCCAATGACACAAATGAACTTATTGGATGCACAAGATTGCTTAAAAACCTTAATTAGACAAGAATAAGCCTAGGGAGGACGAAAATGACCTAAATGTTCATCCAATGACACAAACACACCTATTGGATGCACAAGATTGGTTAGAAACCCTAATTGAACAAGAATAAGCCTAGGGACGACGAAAATGACTTAAATCTTAATCCAATGACACAAATGAACTTATTGGATGCACAAGATTGCTTAAAACCCTAATTGGACAAGAATAAGACTAGGGAGGACGAAAATGACCTAAATGTTCATCCAATGACACAAAGACACCTATTGGATGCACAAGATTGGTTAAAAACCCTAATTGGACAACAATAAGCCTAGGGAGGATGAAAATGACCTAAATGTTCATCCAATGACACAAATACACCTATTGGATGCACAAGATTGGTTAGAAACCCTAATTGGACAAGAATAAGCATAGGGAGGACGAAAATGACCTAAATGTTCATCCAATGAAACAAATGAACTTATTGGATTCACAAGATTGCTTAAAAACCCTAATTGGACAAGAATAAGCCTAGGGAGGACAAATATGACCTAAATGTTCATCCAAAGACACAAACACACCTATTGGATGCACAAGATTGGTTAAAAACCCTAATTGGACAAGAATAAGCCTAGGGAGGACGAAAATGACCTAAATGTTCATCCAATGACACAAATGAACTTATTGGATGCACAAGATTGGTTAAAAACCTTAATGGGACAAGTATAAGCCTAGGAAGGACGAAAATGACCTAAATGTTAATCCAATGACACAAATGAACTTATTGGATGCACAAGATTGGTTAAAAACCCTAATTGGACAAGAATAAGCCTAGGGAGGACGAAAATGACCTAAATGTTCATCCAATGACACAAACACGCCTATTGGATGCACAAGATTGGTTAAAAACCCTAATTGGACAAGAATAAGCCTAGGGAGGACATAAATGACCTAAATGTTCATCCAATGACACAAATGAACTTATTGGATGCACAAGATTGCTTAAAAACCCTAATTAGACAAGAATAAGCCTAGGGAGGACGAAAATGACCTAAATGTTCATCCAATGACACAAATGAACCTATTGGATGCACAAGATTGCTTAAAAACCCTAATTGGACAAGAATAAGCCTAGGGAGGACGAAAATGACCTAAATGTTCATCCAATGACACAAATACACCTATTGGAATCACAAGATAGGTTAGAAACCCTAATTGGACAAAAATAAGCCTAGGGAGGACGAAAATGACCTAAATGTTCATCCAATGACACAAACACACCTATTGGATAAACATGATTGGTTAAAAACCATAATTGGACAAGAATAAGCCTAGGGAGGACATAAATGACCTAAATGTTCATCCAATGACACAAATGAACTTATTGGATGCACAAGATTGCTTAAAAACCCTAATTAGACAAGAATAAGCCTAGGGAGGACGAAAATGACCTAAATGTTCATCCAATGACACAAACACACCTATTGGATGCACAAGATTGGTTAGAAACCCTAATTGAACAAGAATAAGCCTAGGGACGACGAAAATGACTTAAATCTTAATCCAATGACACAAATGAACTTATTGGATGCACAAGATTGCTTAAAACCCTAATTGGACAAGAATAAGACTAGGGAGGACGAAAATGACCTAAATGTTCATCCAATGACACAAATACACCTATTGGAATCACAAGATAGGTTAGAAACCCTAATTGGACAAAAATAAGCCTAGGGAGGACGAAAATGACCTAAATGTTCATCCAATGACACAAACACACCTATTGGATGCACAAGATTGGTTAAAAACCATAATTGGACAAGAATAAGCCTAGGGAGGACATAAATGACCTAAATGTTCATCCAATGACACAAATGAACTTATTGGATGCACAAGATTGCTTAAAAACCCTAATTAGACAAGAATAAGTCTAGGGAGGACGAAAATGACCTAAATGTTCATCCAATGACACAAACACACCTATTGGATGCACAAGATTGGTTAGAAACCCTAATTGAACAAGAATAAGCCTAGGGACGACGAAAATGACTTAAATCTTAATCCAATGACACAAATGAACTTATTGGATGCACAAGATTGCTTAAAACCCTAATTGGACAAGAATAAGACTAGGGAGGACGAAAATGACCTAAATGTTCATCCAATGACACAAACACACCTATTGGATGCACAAGATTGGTTAAAAACCCTAATTGGACAAGAATAAGCCTAGGGAGGACAAATATGACCTAAATGTTCATCCAAAGACACAAACACACCTATTGGATGCACAAGATTGGTTAAAAACCCTAATTGGACAAGAATAAGCCTAGGGAGGACGAAAATGACCTAAATGTTCATCCAATGACACAAATGAACTTATTGGATGCACAAGATTGCTTAAAAACCCTAATTGGACAAGAATAAGCCTAGGGAGGACGAAAATGACCTATATGTTCATCCAATGACACAAACACACCTATTGGATGAACAAGATTGGTTAAAAACCCTAATTAGACAAGAATAAGCCTAGGGAGGACGAAACTGACCTAAATGTTCATCCAATGACACAAACACACCTATTGGATGCACAAGATTGGTTAAAAACCCTAATTGGACAAGAATAAGCCTAGGGAGGACGAAAATGACATAAATGTTCATCCAATAACACAAATGAACTTATTGGATGCACAAGATTGCTTAAAAACCCTAATTGGACAAGAATAAGCCTAGGGAGGACGAAAATGACCTAAATGTTCATCCAATGACACAAATACACCTATTGGATGCACAAGATTGGTTAGAAACCCTAATTGGACAAGAATAAGCCTAGGGAGGAAGAAAATGACCTAAATGTTCATCCAATGACACAAACGCACCTATTGGATGCACAAGATTGGTTAAAAACCATAATTGGACAAGAATAAGCCTAGGGAGGACATAAATGACCTAAATGTTCATCCAATGACACAAATGAACTTATTGGATGCACAAGATTGCTTAAAAACCCTAATTAGACAAGAATAAGCCTAGGGAGGACGAAAATGACCTAAATGTTCATCCAATGACACAAATGAACTTATTGGATGCACAAGATTGCTTAAAAACCCTAATTGGACAAGAATAAGCCTAGGGAGGACGAAAATGACCTAAATGTTCATCCAATGACACAAATACACCTATTGGAATTACAAGATAGGTTAGAAACCCTAATTGGACAAAAATAAGCCTAGGGAGGACGAAAATGACCTAAATGTTCATCCAATGACACAAACACACCTATTGGATGCACAAGATTGGTTAAAAACCATAATTGGACAAGAATAAGCCTAGGGAGGACATAAATGACCTAAATGTTCATCCAATGACACAAATGAACTTATTGGATGCACAAGATTGCTTAAAAACCCTAATTAGACAAGAATAAGCCTAGGGAGGACGAAAATGACCTAAATGTTCATCCAATGACACAAACACACCTATTGGATGCACAAGATTGGTTACAAACCCTAATTGAACAAGAATAAGCCTAGGGACGACGAAAATGACTTAAATCTTAATCCAATGACACAAATGAACTTATTGGATGCACAAGATTGCTTAAAACCCTAATTGGACAAGAATAAGACTAGGGAGGACGAAAATGACCTAAATGTTCATCCAATGACACAAACACACCTATTGGATGCACAAGATTGGTTAAAAACCCTAATTGGACAACAATAAGCCTAGGGAGGATGAAAATGACCTAAATGTTCATCCAATGACACAAATACACCTATTGGATGCACAAGATTGGTTAGAAACCCTAATTGGACAAGAATAAGCCTAGGGAGGACGAAAATGACCTAAATGTTCATCCAATGACACAAATGAACTTATTGGATGCACAAGATTGCTTAA
>JBBPBR010000590.1:52042-69581 GCA_037974775.1 Cicer pinnatifidum | reverse complement strand
GGTCATTTTCGTCCTCCCTAGTCTTATATTTGTCCAATTAGGGTTTTAATCAATCTTGTGCATCCAATAAGTTCATATGTGTCATTGGATGAACATTTAGGTCATTTTCGTCCTCCCTAGGCTTATTCTTGTGAAATTATGGTTTTTAACCAATCTTGTGCATTCAATAAGTTCATTTGTGTCATTGGATTAAGATTTAAGTCATTTTCGTCCTCCCTAAGCTTATTCTTGTCCAATAAGGGTTTTTAACCAATCTTGTGCATCCAATAGGTGTGTTTGTGTCATTGGATGAACATTTACGTCATTTTCGTCCTCTCTAGGCTTATTCTTGTCCAATTAGGGTTTTTAAGCAATCTTGTGCATCCAATAGGTGTGTTTGTGTCATTGGATGAACATTTAGGTCATTTTCATCTTCCCTAGGCTTATTGTTGTCCAATTAGGGTTTTTAACCAATCTTGTGCATCCAATAGGTGTGTTTGTGTCATTGGATGAAAATTTAGGTCATTTTCGTCCTCCCAAGGCTTATTCTTGTCCAATTAGGGTTTTTAACCAATCTTGTGCATCCAATAAGTTCATTTGTGTCATTGGATGAACATTTAGGTCATTTTCGTCCTCCCTAGGCTTATTCTTGTCCAATTAGGGTTTTTAAGCAATCTTGTGCATTCAATATGTTCATTTGTGTCATTGGATGAACATTTAGGTCATTTTTGTCCTCCCTAGGCTTATTCTTTTCCAATTAGGGTTTTTAAACAATCTTGTGCATCCAATAAGTTCATTTGTGTCATTGGATGAACATTTAGGTCATTTTCGTCCTCCCTAGGCTTATTCTTGTCCAATTAGGGTTTCTAACCAATCTTGTGCATTCAATAGGTGTATTTGTGTCATTGGATGAACATTTAGGTCATTTTCGTCCTCCCTAGGCTTATTCTGTTCCAATTAGGGTTTTTAAGCAATCTTGTGCATCCAATAAGTTCATTTGTGTCAGTGGATGAACATTTAGATCATTTTCGACCTCCCTAGGCTTATTCTTGTCCAATTAGGGTTTCTAACCAATCTTGTGCATCCAATAGGTGTGTTTGTGTCATTGGATGAACATTTAGGTCATTTTCGTCCTCCCTAGGCTTATTCTTGTCCAATTATGGTTTTTAACCAATCTTGTGCATCCAATAAGTTCATTTGTGTCATTGGATGAACATTTAGGTCATTTTCGTCCACCCTAGGCTTATTCTTGTCCAATTAGGGTTTTTAACCAATCTTGTGCATCCAATAAGTTCATGTGTGTCATTGGATGAACATTTAGGTCATTTTCGTCCTCCCAAGGCTTATTCTTGTCCAATTAGAGTTTCTAACCAATCTTGTGCATCCAATAAGTTCATTTGTGTCATTGGATGAACATTTAGGTCATTTTCGTCCTCCCTAGGCTTATTCTTGTCCAATTAGGGTTTTTAAGCAATCTTGTGCATCCAATAAGTTCATTTGTGTCATTGGATGAACATTTAGGTCATTTTCGTCCTCCCTAGGCTTATTCTTGTCCAATTAGGGTTTTTAACCAATCTTGTGCATCCAATAGGTGTGTTTGTGTCATTGGATGAACATTTAGGTCATTTTCATTCATTCTAGGCTTATTCTTGTCCAATTAGGGTTTTTTTACCAATCTTGTGCATCCAATAAGTTCATTTGTGTCATTGGATAAACATTTAGGTCATTTTCGTCCTCCCTAGTCTTATTCTTGTACAATTAGGGTTTTAATCAATCTTGTGCATCCAATAAGTTCATATGTGTCATTGGATGAACATTTAGGTCATTTTCATCCTCCCTAGGCTTATTCTTGTGCAATTATGGTTTTTAACCAATCTTGTGCATTCAATAAGTTCATTTGTGTCATTGGATTAAGATTTAAGTCATTTTCGTCCTCCCTAAGCTTATTTTTGTCCAATTAGGGTTTTTAACCAATCTTGTGCATCCAATAGGTGTGTTTGTGTCATTGGATTAACATTTAGGTCATTTTCATCCTCCCTAGGCTTATTCTTGTCCAATTAGGGTTTTTAACCAATCTTGTGCATCCAATAAGTTCATTTGTGTCATTGGATGAACATTTAGGTCATTTTCGTCCTCCCAAGGCTTATTCTTGTCCAATTAGGGTTTTTAACCAATCTTGTGCATCCAATAAGTTCATTTGTGTCATTGGATGAACATTTAGGTCATTTTCGACCTCCCTAGGTTTATTCTTGTTCAATTAGGGTTTCTAACCAATCTTGTGCATCCAATAGGTGTGTTTGTGTCATTGGATGAACATTTAGGTCATTTTCGTCCTCCCTAGTCTTATTCTTGTCCAATTAGGGTTTTAAGCAATCTTGTGCATCCAATAAGTTCATTTGTGTCATTGGATGAACATTTAGGTCATTTTTCGTCCTCCCTAGGCTTATTCTTGTCCAATTAGGGTTTTTAACCAATCTTATGCATCCAATAAGTTCATTTGTGTCATTGGATGAACATTTAGGTCATTTTCGTCCTCCCTAGGCTTATTCTTGTCCAATTAGGGTTTTTAACCAATCTTGTGCATCCAATAGGTGTGTTTGTGTCATTGGATGAACATTTAGGTCATTTTCGTCCTCCCTCGGCTTATTCTTGTCCAATTACGGTTTTTAACCAATCTTGTGCATCCAATAAGTTCATTTGTGTCATTGGATTAACATTTAGGTCATTTTCGTCCTTCCTAGGCTTATTCTTGTCCAATTAGGGTTTCTAACCAATCTTGTGCATCCAATAGGTGTGTTTGTGTCATTGGACGAACATTGATGTCATTTTCGTCCTCCCTAGGCTTATTCTTGTCCAATTAGGGTTTTTAACCAATCTTGTGCATCCAATAAGTTCATTTGTGTCATTGGATGAACATTTAGGTCATTTTCATCCTCCCTAGGCTTATTCTTGTCCAATTAGGGTTTTTAACCAATCTTGTGCATCCAATAGGTGTGTTTGTGTCATTGGATGAACATTTAGGTCATTTTCGTCCTCCCTAGGCTTATTCTTGTCCAATTAGGGTTTTTAACCAATCTTGTGCATCCAATAAGTTCATTTGTGTCATTGGATAAACATTTAGGTCATTTTCGTCCACCCTAGGCTTATTCTTGTCCAATTAGGGTTTTTAACCAATCTTGTGCATCCAATAGGTGTGTTTGTGTCATTGGATGAACATTTAGGTCAGTTTCGTCCTCCCTAGGCTTATTCTTGTCCAATTAGGGTTTCTAACGAATCTTGTCCATCCAATAGGTGTATTTGTGTCATTGGATGGACATATAGGTCATTTTCGTCCTCTCTAGGCATATTCTTGTCCAATTATGGTTTTTAACCAATCTTGTGCATCCAATAGGTGTATTTGTGTCATTGGATGGACATTTAGGTCATTTTCGTCCTCCCTAGGCTTATTCTTGTCCAATTAGGGTTTTTAAGCAATCTTGTGCATCCAATAAGTTCATTTGTGTCATTGGATAAACATTTAGGTCATTTTAATCCACCCTAGGCTTATTCTTGTCCAATTAGGGTTTTTAACCAATCTTGTGCATCCAATAAGTTCATTTGTGTCATTGGATAAACATTTAGGTCATTTTCGTCCACCCTAGGCTTATTCTTGTCCAATTAGGATTTTTAACCAATCTTGTGCATCCAATAGGTTCATTTGTGTCATTGGATGAACATTTAGGTCATTTTCGTCCTCCCAAGGCTTATTCTTGTCCAATTAGGGTTTTTAACCAATCTTGTGCATCCAATAAGTTCATTTGTGTCATTGGATGAACATTTAGGTCATTTTCGTCCTCACTAGGCTGAGTTTTGTGCAATTAGGGTTTTTAACCAATCTTGTGCATCCAATAAGTTCATTTGTTTCATTGGATGAACATTTAGGTCATTTTCATCCTCCCTAGGCTTATTCTTGTTCAATTAGGGTTTCTAACCAATCTTGTGCATCCAATAGGTGTGTTTGTGTCATTGGATGAACATTTAGGTCATTTTCGTCCTCCCTAGGCTTATTCTTGTCCAATTAGGGTTTTTAAGCAATCTTGTGCATCCAATAAGTTCATTTGTGTCATTGGATGAACATTTAGGTCATTTTCGTCCTCCCTAGGCTTATTCTTGTCCAATTAGGGTTTTTAACCAATCTTGTGCATACGATAGGTGTATTTGTGTCATTGGATGAACATTTAGGTCATTTTCGTCCTCCCTAGGCTTATTCTTGTCCAATTAGGGTTTTTAACCAATCTTGTGCATCCAATAGGTGTGTTTGTGTCATTGGATGAACATTTAGGTCATTTTCGTCCTCCCTAGGCTTATTCTTGTCCAATTAGGGTTTCTTACGAATCTTGTGCATCCAATAGGTGTGTTTGTGTCATTGGATGAACATTTAGGTCAGTTTCTTCCTCCCTAGGCTTATTCTTGTCCAATTAGGGTTTCTTACGAATCTTGTGCATCCAATAGGTGTGTTTGTGTCATTGGATGAACATTTAGGTCATTTTCGTCCTCCCTAGGCTTATTCTTGTCCAATTAGGGTTTTTAACCAATCTTGTGCATCCAATAAGTTCATTTGTGTCATTGGATAAACATTTAGGTCATTTTCGTCCTCCCTAGGCATATTCTTGTCCAATTAGGGTTTTTAACCAATCTTGTGCATCCAATAGGTGTGTTTGTGTCATTGGATGAACATTTAGGTCAGTTTCGTCCTCCCTAGGCTTATTCTTGTCCAATTAGGGTTTCTAACGAATCTTGTGCATCCAATAGGTGTCTTTGTGTCATTGGATGAACATTTAGGTCATTTTCGTCCTCCCTAGGCTTATTCTTGTCCAATTAGGGTTTCTAACCAATCTTGTGCATCCAATAGGTGTGTTTGTGTCATTGGATGAACATTTAGGTCATTTTCGTCCTCCCTAGGCTTATTCTTGTCCAATTAGGGTTTTTAACCAATCTTGTGCATCCAATAAGTTCATTTGTGTCATTTGATAAACATTTAGGTCATTTTCGTCCAACCTAGGCTTATTCTTGTCCAATTAGGGTTTTTAACCAATCTTGTGCATCCAATAAGTTCATTTGTGTCATTGGATAAACATTTAGGTCATTTTCGTCCTCCCTAGGCTTATTCTTGTCCAATTAGGGTTTTGACCAATCTTGTGCCTCCAATAAGTTCATTTGTGTCATTGGATGAACATTTAGGTCATTTTCGTCCTCCCAAGGCTTATTCTTGTCCAATTAGGGTTTTTAACCAATCTTGTGCATCCAATAAGTTCATTTGTGTCATTGGATGAACATTTAGGTCATTTTCGTCCTCCCTAGGCTTATTCTTGTCCAATTAGGGTTTTTAACCAATCTTGTGCATCCAATAAGTTCATTTGTGTCATTGTATGAACATTTAGGTCATTTTCGTCCACCCAAGGCTTATTCTTGTCCAATTAGGGTTTTTAATCAATCTTGTGCATCCAATACGTTCATTTGTGTCATTGGATAAACATTTAGGTCATTTTCGTCCTCCCTAGGCTTATTCTTGTCCAATTAGGGTTTCTAACCAATCTTGTGCATCCAATAGGTGTATTTGTGTCATTGGATGAACATTTAGGTCATTTTCGTCCTCCCTAGGCTTATTCTTGTCCAATTAGGGTTTTTAAGTAATCTTGTGCATCCAATAAGTTCATTTGTGTCATTGGATGAACATTTAGGTCATTTTCGTCCTCCCTTGGCTTATTCTTGTCCAATTAGGGTTTTTAACCATTCTTGTGCATCCAATAGGTCTGTTTGTGTAATTGGATCAACATTTAGGTCATTTTCGTCCTCCTTAGGCTTGTTCTTGTCCAATTAGCGTTTTTAAGCAATCTTGTGCATCCAATAAGTTCATTTGTGTCATTCGATGAACATTTAGGTCATTTTCGTCCTTCCAAGGCTTATTCATGTCCAATTAGGGTTTTTAACCAATCTTGTGCATCCAATAAGTTCATTTGTGTCATTGGATAAACATTTATGTCATTTTATTTCTCCCTAGGCTTATTCTTGTCCAATTAGGGTTATTAACCAATCTTGTGCATCCAATAGATGTGTTTGTGTTATTGGATGAACATTTAAGTCATTTTCATCCTCCCTAGACTTATTCTTGTCCAATTACGGGTTTTAACCAATCTTGTGCATCCAATATGTTCATTTGTGTCATTGGATGTACATTTAGGTCATTTTCATCCTCCCTAGGTTTATTCTTGTCCAATTATGGTTTTTAAGCTATCTTGTGCATCCAATAACTTCATTTGTGTCATTGGATAAACATTTAAGTCATTTTCGTCCTCCCAAGGCTTATTCTTGTTCAATTAGGGTTTTTAACCAATCTTGTGCATCCTATAAGTTCATTTGTGTCATTGGATAAACATTTAGGTTATTTTCGTCGACCCTAGGCTTATTCTTGTCCAAATAGGGTTTTTAACAAATCTTGTGCATCCAATAAGTTCATTTGTGTCATTGGATAAACATTTAGGTTATTTTCGTTGACCTTAGGCTTATTCTTGTCCAATTAGGGTTTTTAACCAATCTTGTGCATCCAATAAGTTCGTTTGTGTCATTGGATGAACATTTAGGTCATTTTCGTCCTCCCAAGGCTTATTCTTGTCCAATTAGGGTTTTTAACCAATCTTGTGCATCCAATAAGTTCATTTGTGTCATTGGATGAACATTTAGGTCATTTTCGTCCTCCCAAGGCTTATTCTTGTCCAATTAGGGTTTTTAACCAATCTTGTGCATCCAATAAGTTCATTTGTGTCATTGGATGAACATTTAGGTCATTTTTGTCCTCCCTAGGCTTATTCTTTTCCAATTAGGGTTTTTAAGCAATCTTGTGCATCCAATAAGTTCATATGTGTCATTGGATGAACATTTAGGTCATTTTCGTCCTCCCTAGGCTTATTCTTGTGAAATTATGGTTTTTAACCAATCTTGTGCATTCAATAAGTTCATTTGTGTCATTGGATTAAGATTTAAGTCATTTTCGTCCTCCCTAAGCTTATTCTTGTCCAATTAGGGTTTTTAACCAATCTTGTGCATCCAATAGGTGTGTTTGTGTCATTGGATGAACATTTAGGTCATTTTCGTCCTCCCAAGGCTTATTCTTGTCCAATTAGGGTTTTTAACCAATCTTGTGCATCCAATAAGTTCATTTGTGTCATTGGATGAACATTTAGGTCATTTTCGTCCTCCCTAGGCTTATTCTTGTCCAATTAGGGTTCTTAAGCAATCTTGTGCATTCAATAAGTTCGTTTGTGTCATTGGATGAACATCTAGGTCATTTTTGTCCTCCCTAGGCTTATTCTTTTCCAATTAGGGTTTTTAAACAATCTTGTGCATCCAATAAGTTCATTTGTGTCATTGGATGAACATTTAGGTCATTTTCGTCCTCCCTAGGCTTATTCTTGTCCAATTAGGGTTTCTAACCAATCTTGTGCATTCAATAGGTGTATTTGTGTCATTGGATGAACATTTAGGTCATTTTCGTCCTCCCTAGGCTTGTTCTGGTCCAATTAGGGTTTTTAAGCAATCTTGTGCATCCAATAAGTTCATTTGTGTCATTGGATGAACATTTAGATCATTTTCGACCTCCCTAGGCTTATTCTTGTCCAATTAGGGTTTCTAACCAATCTTGTGCATCCAATAGGTGTGTTTGTGTCATTGGATGAACATTTAGGTCATTTTCGTCCTCCCTAGGCTTATTCTTGTCCAATTAGGGTTTTTTTTTACCAATCTTGTGCATCCAATAGGTGTGTTTGTGTCATTGGATGAACATTTAGGTCATTTTCGTCCTCCCTAGGCTTATTCATGTACAATTAGGGTTTTAAGCAATCTTGTGCATCCAATAAGTTCATTTGTGTCATTGGATTAACATTTAGGTCATTTTCGTCCTCCCTAGGCTTATTCTTGTCCAATTAGGGTTTTTAACCAATCTTGTGCATCCAATTAGTTCAATTGTGTCATTGGATGAACATTTAGGTCATTTTCGTCCTCCCTAGGCTTATTCTTGTCCAATTAGGGTTTCTAACCAATCTTGTGCATCCAATAAGTTCATTTGTGTCGTTGGATGAATAGTTAGGTCATTTTCGTCCTCCCTAGGCTTATTCTTGTCAAATTAGGGTTTTTAAGCAATCGTGTGCATCCAATAGGTGTGTTTGAGTCATTGAATGAACATTTAGGTCATTTTCGTCCTCCCTAGGCTTATTCTTGTCCAATTAGGGTTTTTAACCAATCTTGTGCATCCAATAGGTGTGTTTGTGTCATTGGATGAACATTTAGGTCATTTTCGTCCTCCCTAGGCTTATTCTTGTCCAACTAGGGTTTTAAGCAATCTTGTGCATCCAATAAGTTCATTTGTGTCATTGAATTAACATTTAGGTCATTTTCGTCCTCCCTAGGCTTATTCTTGTCCAATTAGGGTTTTTAACCAATCATGTGCATCCAATAAGTTCATTTGTGTCATTGGAGGAACAATTAGGTCATTTTCGTCCACCCTAAGCTTATTCTTGTCCAATTAGGGTTTTTAACCAATTTTATGCATCCAATAAGTTCATTTGTGTCATTGGAAGAACATTTAGGTCATTTTCGTCCTCCCTAGGCTTATTCTTGTCCAATTAGGGTTTTTAACCAATCTTGTGCATCCAATAGGTGTGTTTGTGTCATTGGATGAACATTTAGGTCATTTTCGTCCTCCCTAGGCTTATTCTTGTACAATTAGGGTTTTTAACCAATCTTGTGCATCCAATAAGTTCATTTGTGTCATTGGATTAACATTTAGGTCATTTTCGTCCTCCCTAGGCTTATTCTTGTCCAATTAGGGTTTCTAACCAATCTTGTGCATCCAATAGGTGTGTTTGTGTCATTGGATGAACATTTAGGTCATTTTCGTCCTCCCTAGGCTTATTCTTGTCCAATTAGGGTTTTTAACCAATCTTGTGCATCCAATATGTTTATTTGTGTCATTGGGTGAACATTTAGGTCATTTTCGTCCTCCCTAGGCTTATTCTTGTCCAATTAGGGTTTCTAACCAATCTTGTTTATCCAATAGGTGTGTTTGTGTCATTGGATGAACATTTAAGTCATTTTCGTCCTCCCTAGGCTTATTCTTGTCCAATTAGGGTTTCTAACCAATCTTGTGCATCCAATAGGTGTGTTTGTGTCATTGGATGAACATTTAGGTCATTTTCGTCCTCCCTAGGCTTATTCTTGTCCAATTAGGGTTTCTAACCAATCTTGTGCAACCAATAGGTGTGTTTGTGTCATTGGATGAACATTTAGGTCATTTTCGTCATCCCTAAGCTTATTCTTGTCCAATTAGGGTTTTTAAGCAATCTTGTGCATCCAATAAGTTCATTTGTGTCATTGGATGAACATTTAGGTCATTTTCGTCCTCCCTAGGCTTATTCTTGTCCAATTAGGGTTTTTAACCAATCTTGTGCATCCAATAAGTTCATTTGTGTCATTGGATAAACATTTAGGTCATTTTCGTCCACCCTAGGCTTATTCTTGTCCAATTAGGGTTTTTAACCAATCTTGTGCATCCAATAGGCGTGTTTGTGTTATTGGACGAACATTTAGGTCATTTTCGTCCTCCCTAGGCTTATTCTTGTCCAATTAGGGTTTCTAACCAATCTTGTGCATCCAATAGGTGTGTTTGTGTCATTGGATGAACATTTAGGTCATTTTCGTCCTCCCTAGGCTTATTCTTGTCCAATTAGGGTTTTTATCCAATCTTGTGCATCCAATAAGTTCAATTGTGTCATTGGATGAACATTTAGGTCATTTTCGTCCTCCCTAGGCTTATTCTTGTCCAATTAGGGTTTTTAACCAATCTTGTGCATCCAATAGGTGTGTTTGTGTCATTGGATGAACATTTAGGTCATTTTCGTCCTCCCTAGGCTTATTCTTGTCCAATTAGGGTTTTTAACCAATCTTGTGCATCCGAAAAGTTCATTTGTGTCATTGGATGAACATTTAGGTCATTTTAGTCCACCCTAGACTTATTCTTGTCCAATTAGGGTTTTTAACCAATCTTGTGCATCCAATAAGTTCATTTGTGTCATTGGATGAACATTTAGGTCATTTTCGTCCTCCCTAGGCTTATTCTTGTCCAATTAGGGTTTTTAACCAATCTTGTGCATCCAATAGGTGTGTTTGTGTCATTGGATGAACATTTAGGTCATTTTCGTTCATTCTAGGCTTATTCTTGTCCAATTAGGGTTTTTTACCAATCTTGTGCATCCAATAAGTTCATTTGTGTCATTGGATAAACATTTAGGTCATTTTCGTCCACCCTAGGCTTATTCTTGTCCAATTAGGGTTTTTAAACAATCTTGTGCATCCAATAAGTTCATTTGTGTCATTGGATGAACATTTAGGTCATTTTCGTCCTCCCTAGGCTTATTCTTGTCCAATTAGGGTTTTTAACCAATCTTGTGCATCCAATAGGTGTGTTTGTGTCATTGGATGAACATTTAGGTCATTTTCGTCCTACCTAGGCTTATTCTTGTCCAATTAGTGTTTCTAACCAATCTTGTGCATCAAATAGTTGTATTTGTGTCATTGGATGAACATTTAGGTCATTTTCGTCCTCCCTAGGCTTATTCTTGTCCAATTAGGGTTTTTAAGCAATCTTGTGCATCCAATAAGTTCATTTGTGTCATTGGATGAACATTTAGGTCATTTTCGTCCTCCCTAGGCTTATTCTTGTCCTATTAGGGTTTTTAACCAATCTTGTGCATCCAATAGGTGTATTTGTGTCATTGGATGAACATTTAGGTCATTTTCGTCCTCCCTAGGCTTATTCTTGTCCAATTAGGGTTTTTAAGCAATCTTGTGCATCCAATAAGTTCATTTGTGTCATTGGATGAACATTTAGGTCATTTTTGTCCTCCCTAGGCCTATTCTTTTCCAATTAGGGTTTTTAAGCAATCTTGTGCATCCAATAATTTCATTTGTGTCATCGGATGAACATTTAGGTAATTTTCGTCCTCCCTAGGCTTATTCTTGTCCCATTAGGGTTTTTAACCAATCTTGTGCATCCAATAGGTGTGTTTGTGTCATTGGATGAACATTTAGGTCATTTTCGTCCTCCCTAGGCTTATTCTTGTCCAATTAGGGTTTTTAAACAATCTTGTGCATCCAATAAGTTCATTTGTGTCAATGGATGAACATTTAGGTCATTTTCGTCCTACCTAGGCTTATTCTTGTCCAATTAGGGTTTCTAACCAATCTTGTGCATTCAATAGGTGTATTTGTGTCATTGGATGAACATTTAGGTCATTTTCGTCCTCCCTAGGCTTATTCTGGTCCAATTAGGGTTTTTAAGCAATCTTGTGCATCCAATAAGTTCATTTGTGTCATTGGATGAACATTTAGATCATTTTCGACCTCCCTAGGCTTATTCTTGTCAAATTAGGGTTTCTAACCAATCTTGTGCATCCAATAGGTGTGTTTGTGTCATTGGATGAACATTTAGGTCATTTTCGTCCTCCCTAGGCTTATTCTTGTCCAATTAGGGTTTTTAACCAATCTTGTGCATCAAATAGGTGTGTTTGTGTCATTGGATGAACATTTAGGTCATTTTCGTCCTCCCTAGTCTTATTCTTGTCCAATTAGGGTTTTAAGCCAATCTTGTGCATCCAATAGGTTTGTTTGTGTCATTTGATGAACATTTAGGTCATTTTCGTCCTCCCAAGGCTTATTCTTATCCAATTAGGGTTTTAAGCAATCTTGTGCATCCAATAAGTTCATTTGTGTCATTGTATTAAGATTTAAGTCATTTTCGTTCTCCCTAAGCTTATTCTTGTCCAATTAGGGTTTTTAACCAATCTTGTGCATCCAATAGGTGTGTTTGTGTCATTGGATGAACATTTAGGTCATTTTCGTCCTCCCTAGGCTTATTCTTGTCCAATTAGGGTTTTTAAACAATCTTGTGCATCCAATAAGTTCATTTGTGTCATTTGATGAACATTTAGGTCATTTTCGTCCTACCTAGGCTTATTCTTGTCCAATTAGGGTTTCTAACCAATCTTGTGCATTCAATAGGTGTATTTGTGTCATTGGATGAACATTTAGGTCATTTTCGTCCTCCCTAGGCTTATTCTTGTCCAATTAGGGTTTTTAAGCAATCTTGTGCATCCAATAAGTTCATTTGTGTCATTGGATGAACATTTAGATCATTTTCGACCTCCCTAGGCTTATTCTTGTCCAATTAGGGTTTTTAACCAATCTTGTGCATCCAATAGGTGTGTTTGTGTCATTGGATGAACATTTAGGTCATTTTCGTTCATTCTAGGCTAATTCTTGTCCAATTAGGGTTTTTAACCAATCTTGTGCATCCAATAAGTTCATTTGTGACATTGGATAAACATTTAGGTCATTTTCGTCCACCCTAGGCTTATTCTTGTCCAATTAGGGTTTTTAACCATTCTTGTGCATCCAATAAGTTCATTTGTGTCATTGGATGAACATTTAGGTCATTTTCGTCCTCCCAAGGCTTATTCTTGTCCAATTAGGGTTTTTAACCAATCTTGTCCATCCAATAAGTTCATTTGTGTCATTGGTTGAACATTTAGGTCATTTTCGTCCTCCATAGGCTTATTCTTGTCCAATTAGGGTTTTTAACCAATCTTGTGCATCCAATAGGTGTGTTTGTGTCATTGGATGAACATTTACGTCATTTTTTTCCTCCCTAGGCTTATTCTTTTCCAATTAGGGTTTTTAAGCAATCTTGTGCATCCAATAAGTTCATTTGTGTCATTGGATGAACATTTAGGTCATTTTCGTCCACCCTAGGCTTATTCTTGTCCAATTAGGGTTTTTAACCAATCTTGTGCATCCAATAAGTTCATTTGTGTCATTGGATGAACATTTAGGTCATTTTTGTCCTCCCTAGGCTTATTCTTTTCCAATTAGGGTTTTTAAGCAATCTTGTGCATCCAATAAGTTCATATGTGTCATTGGATGAACATTTAGGTCATTTTCGTCCTCCTTAGGCTTATTCTTGTGCAATTATGGTTTTTAACCAATCTTGTGCATTCAATAAGTTCATTTGTGTCATTGGATTAAGATTTAAGTCATTTTCGTCCTCCCTAAGCTTATTCTTGTCCAATTAGGGTTTTTAACCAATCTTGTGCATCCAATAGGTGTGTTTGTGTCATTGGATGAAAATTTAGGTCATTTTCGTCCTCCCTAGGCTTATTCTTGTCCAATTAGGCTTTTTAAGCAATCTTGTGCATCCAATAGGTGTGTTTGTGTCATTGGATGAACATTTAGGTCATTTTCATCTTCCCTAGGCTTATTGTTGTCCAATTAGGGTTTTTAACCAATCTTGTGCATCCAATAGGTGTGTTTGTGTCATTGGATGAACATTTAGGTCATTTTCGTCCTCCCAAGGCTTATTCTTGTCCAATTAGGGTTTTTAACCAATCTTGTGCATCCAATAAGTTTATTTGTGTCATTGGATGAACAATTAGGTCATTTTCGTCCACCCTAAGCATATTCTTGTCCAATTAGGGTTTTTAACCAATCTTATGCATCCAATAAGTTCATTTGTGTCATTGGATGAACATTTAGGTCATTTTCGTTGTCCCTAGGCTTATTCTTGTCTAATTAGGGTTTTTAACCAATCTTGTGCATCCAATAGGTGTCTTTGTGTCATTGGATGAACATTTAGGTCATTTTCGTCCTCCCTAGGCTTATTCTTGTCCAATTAGGGTTTTTAACCAATCTTGTGCATCCAATAGGTGTGTTTGTGTCATTGGATGAACATTTAGGTCATTTTCGTCCTCCCTAGGCTTATTCTTGTCCAATTAGGGGTTTTAACCAATCTTGTGCGTCCAATAAGTTCATTTGTGTCATTGGATGAACAATTAGGTCATTTTCGTCCACCCTAAGCTTATTCTTGTCCAATTAGGGTTTTTAACCAATCTTATGCATCCAATAAGTTCATTTGTGTCATTGGATGAACATTTAGGTCATTTTCGTCCTGCCTAGGCTTATTCTTGTCCAATTAGGGTTTTTAACCAATCTTGTGCATCCAATAGGTGTGTTTGTGTCATTGGATGAACATTTAGGTCATTTTCGTCCTCCCTAGGCTTATTCTTGTCCAATTAGGGTTTTTAACCAATCTTGTGCATCCAATAAGTTCATTTGTGTCATTGGATGAACATTTAGATCATTTTCGTCCTCCCTATGCTTATTCTTGTCCAATTAGGGTTTTTAACCAATCTTGTGCATCCAATAGGTGTGTTTGTGTCATTGGATGAACATTTAGGTCATTTTCGTCCTCCCTAGGCTTATTCTTGTCCAATTAGGGTTTTTAAGCAATCTTGTGCATCCAATAAGTTCATTTGTGTCATTGGATGAACATTTAGGTCATTTTCGTCCTCCCAAGGCTTATTCTTGTCCAATTAGGGTTTTTAACCAATCTTGTGCATCCAATAAGTTCATTTTTGTCAATGGATGAACATTATGTCATTTTCGTCCTCCCTAGGCTTATTCTTGTCCAATTAGGGTTTTTAAGCAATCTTGTGCATCCAATAAGTTCATTTGTGTCATTGGATGAACATTTAGGTCATTTTCGTCCACCCTATGCTTATTCTTGTCCAATTAGGGTTTTTACCCAATCTTGTGCATCCAATAGGTGTGTTTGTGTCATTGGATGAACATTTTGGTCATTTTTGTCCTCCCTAGGCTTATTCTTGTCCAATTAGGGTTTTTAAGCAATCTTGTGCATCCAATAAGTTCATTTGTGTCATTGGATGAACATTTAGGTCATTTTCGTCCTCCCAAGGCTTATTCTTGTCCAATTAGGGTTTTTAACCAATCTTGTGCATCCAATAGGTGTATTTGTGTCATTGGATGAACATTTAGGTCATTTTCGTCCTCCCTAGGCTTATTCTTGTCCAATTAGGGTTTTTAAGCAATCTTGTGCATCCAATAAGTTCGTTTGTGTCATTGGATGAACATTTAGGTCATTTTCGTCCTCCCTAGGCTTATTCTTGTCCAATTAAGGTTTTTAACCAATCTTGTACATCCAATATGTTCATTTGGGTCATTGGATGAACACTTAGGTCATTTTCGTCCTCCCTAGGCTTATTCTTGTCCAATTAGGGTTTTTAACCAATCTTGTGCATCCAATAGGTGTGTTTGTGTCATTGGATGAACATTTAGGTCATTTTCGTCCTCCCTAGGCTTATTCTTGTCCAATTAGGGTTTTTAACCAATTTTGTGCATCCAATAAGTTCATTTGTGTCATTGGATTAACATTTAGGTCATTTTCGTCCACCCTAGGCTTATTCTTGTCCAATTAGGGTTTTTAACCAATTTTGTGCATCCAGTAAGTTCATTTGTGTCATTGGATGAACCTTTAGGTCATTTTCGTCCTCCCAAGGCTTATTCTTGTCCAATTTGGGGTTTTAACCAATCTTGTGCATCCAATAAGATCATTTGTGTCATTGGATGAACATTTAGGTCATTTTCGTCCTCCCTAGGATTATTCTTGTCCAATTACGGTTTTTAAGCAATCTTGTGAATCCTATAAGTTCATTTGTTTCATTGGATGAACATTTAGGTCATTTTCGTCCTCCCTAGGCTTATTCTTGTTCAATTAAGGTTTGTAAACAATCTTGTGCATCCAATAGGTGTGTTTGTGTCATTGGATGAACATTTAGGTCATTTTCGTCCTCCCTAGTCTTATTCTTGTCCAATTAGGGTTTTAAGCAATCTTGTGCATCCAATAAGTTCATTTGTGTCATTGGATGAACATTTAGGTCATTTTCGTCCTCCCTAGTCTTATTCTTGTCCAATTAGGGTTTTAAGCCAATCTTTTGCATCCAATAGGTGTGTTTGTGTCATTTGATGAACATTTAGGTCATTTTCGTCCTCCCAAGGCTTATTCTTATCCAATTAGGGTTTTAAGCAATCTTGTGCATCCAATAAGTTCATTTGTGTCATTGGATGAACATTTAGGTCATTTTCGTCCTCCCTAGGCTTATTCTTGTCTAATTAGGGTTTCTAACCAATCTTGTGCATCCAATAAGTTCATTTGTGTCATTGGATGAACATTTAGGTGATTTTCGTCCTCCATAGGCTTATTCTTGTCCAATTAGGGTTTTTAACCAATCTTGTGCATCCAATAGGTGTGTTTGTTTCATTGGATGAACATTTAGGTCATTTTCGTCCTCCCTAGTCTTATTCTTGTCCAATTAGGGTTTTAAGCCAATCTTGTGCATCCAATAGGTGTGTTTGTGTCATTTGATAAACATTTAGGTCATTTTCGTCCTCCCAAGGCTTATTCTTATCCAATTAGGGTTTTAAGCAATCTTGTGCATCCAATAAGTTCATTTGTGTCATTGGATTAAGATTTAAGTCATTTTCGTCCTCCCTAAGCTTATTCTTGTCCAATTAGGGTTTTTAACCAATCTTGTGCATCCAATAGGTGTGTTTGTGTCATTGGATGAACATTTAGGTCATTTTCGTCCTCCCTTGGCTTATTCTTGTCCAATTAGGGTCTTTAACCACTCTTGTGCATCCAATAAGTTCATTTGTGTCATTGGATGAACATTTAGGTCATTTTGGTCCTCCCTAGGCTTATTCTTGTCCAATTAGGGTTTTTAAGCGATCTTGTGCATTCAATAAGTTCATTTGTGTCATTGGATGAACATTTAGGTCATTTTTGTCCTCCCTAGGCTTATTCTTTTCCAATTAGGGTTTTTAAGCAATCTTGTGCATCCAATAAGTTCATTTGTGTCATTGGATGAACATTTAGGTCATTTTTGTCCTCCCTAGGCCTATTCTTTTCCAATTAGGGTTTTTAAGTAATCTTGTGCATCCAACAAGTTCATTTGTGTCATTGGATGAACATTTAGGTAATTTTCGTCCTCCCTAGGCTTATTCTTGTCCAATTAGGGTTTCTAACCAATCTTGTGCATTCAATAGGTGTATTTGTGTCATTGGATGAACATTTAGGTCATTTTCGTCCTCCATAGGCTTATTATTGTCCAATTAGGGTTTTTAAGCAATCTTGTGCATCCAATAAGTTCATTTGTGTCATTGGATGAACATTTAGATCATTTTCGACCTCCCTAGGCTTATTCTTGTCCAATTAGGGTTTTTTAACCAATCTTGTGCATCCAATAGGTGTGTTTGTGTCATTGGATGAACATTTAGGTCATTTTCGTCCTCCCTAGTCTTATTCTTGTCCAATTAGGGTTTTTAACCAATCTTGTGCATCCAATAAGTTCATTTGTGTCATTGGATAAACATTTAGGTCATTTTCGACCACCCTAGGCTTATTCTTGTCCAATTAGGGTTTTTAACCAATCTTGTGCATCCAATAAGTTCATTTGTGTCATTGGATGAACATTTAGGTTATTTTCGTCCTCCCCAGGCTTATTCTTGTCCAATTAGGGTTTTTAACCAATCTTGTGCATCCAATAAGTTCATTTGTGTCATTGGTTGAACATTTAGGTCATTTTCGTCCTCCATAGGCTTATTCTTGTCCAATTAGGGT
>JBBPBR010000590.1:0-51845 GCA_037974775.1 Cicer pinnatifidum | reverse complement strand
ATTTTCGTCCTCCCCAGGCTTATTCTTGTCCAATTAGGGTTTTTAACCAATCTTGTGCATCCAATAAGTTCATTTGTGTCATTGGTTGAACATTTAGGTCATTTTCGTCCTCCATAGGCTTATTCTTGTCCAATTAGGGTCTTTAACCAATCTTGTGCATCCAATAAGTTCATTTGTGTCATTGGATGAACATTTAGGTCATTTTCGTCCTCCCTAGGCTTATTCTTGTCCAATTAGGGTTTTTAAGCAATCTTGTGCATTCAATAACTTCATTTGTGTCATTGGATGAACATTTAGGTCATTTTTGTCCTCCCTAGGCTTATTCTTTTCCAATTAGGGTTTTTAAGCAATCTTGTGCATCCAATAAGTTCATTTGTGTCATTGGATGAACATTTAGGTCATTTTTGTCCTCTCTAGGCTTATTCTTTTCCAATTAGGGTTTTTAAGCAATCTTGTGCATCCAATAAGTTCATTTGTGTCATTGGATGAACATTTAGGTCATTTTTGTCCTCCCTAGGCCTATTCTTTCCAATTAGGGTTTTTAAGTAATCTTGTGCATCCAACAAGTTCATTTGTGTCATTGGATGAACATTTAGGTAATTTTCGTCCTCCCTAGGCTTATTCTTGTCCAATTAGGGTTTCTAACCAATCTTGTGCATTCAATAGGTGTATTTGTGTCATTGGATGAACATTTAGGTCATTTTCGTCCTCCATAGGCTTATTATTGTCCAATTAGGGTTTTTAAGCAATCTTGTGCATCCAATAAGTTCATTTGTGTCATTGGATGAACATTTAGATCATTTTCGACCTCCCTAGGCTTATTCTTGTCCAATTAGGGTTTTTTAACCAATCTTGTGCATCCAATAGGTGTGTTTGTGTCATTGGATGAACATTTAGGTCATTTTCGTTCATTCTAGGCTTATTCTTGTCCAATTAGGGTTTTTAACCAATCTTGTGCATCCAATAAGTTCATTTGTGTCATTGGATAAACATTTAGGTCATTTTCGACCACCCTAGGCTTATTCTTGTCCAATTAGGGTTTTTAACCAATCTTGTGCATCCAATAAGTTCATTTGTGTCATTGGATGAACATT
Organism: Cicer pinnatifidum; assembly: GCA_037974775.1. Lineage (NCBI taxonomy): Eukaryota > Viridiplantae > Streptophyta > Magnoliopsida > Fabales > Fabaceae > Cicer > Cicer pinnatifidum. The sequence continues at coordinate 50,751 of JBBPBR010000590.1, read as the reverse complement.
TAGGTCATTTTCGTCCTCCCCAGGCTTATTCTTGTCCAATTAGGGTTTTTAACCAATCTTGTGCATCCAATAAGTTCATTTGTGTCATTGGTTGAACATTTAGGACATTTTCGTCCTCCATAGGCTTATTCTTGTCCAATTAGGGTTTTTAACCAATCTTGTGCATCCAATAGGTGTGTTTGTGTCATTGGATGAACATTTAGGTCATTTTTGTCCTCCCTAGGCTTATTCTTTTCCAATTAGGGTTTTTAAGCAATCTTGTGCATCCAATAAGTTCATTTGTGTCATTGGATGAACATTTAGGTCATTTTCGTCCTCCTTAGGCTTATTCTTGTCCAATTAGGGTTTCTAACCAATCTTGTGCATTCAATAGGTGTATTTGTGTCATTGGATGAACATTTAGGTCATTTTCGTCCTCCCTAGGCTTATTCTTGTCCATTTAGGGTTTTTAAGCAATCTTGTGCATCCAATAAGTTCATTTGTGTCATTGGATGAACATTTAGGTCATTTTCGTCCTCCCAAGGCTTATTCTTGTCCAATTAGGAATTTTAACCAATCTTGTGCATCCAATAAGTTCATTGGTGTCATTGGATGAACATTTAGGTCATTTTCGTCCTCCCTAGGCTTATTCTTGTCCAATTAGGGTTTTTAAGCAATCTTGTGCATCCAATAAGTTCATTTGTGTCATTGGATGAACATTTAGGTCATTTTCGTCCTCCCTAGGCTTATTCTTGTCCAATTAGGGTTTTTAACCAATCTTGTGCATCCAATAGGTGTGTTTGTGTCATTGGATGAACATTTAGGTCATTTTCGTCCTCCCTAGGCTTATTCTTGTCTAATTAGGGTTTTTACGCAATCTTGTGCATCCAGTAAGTTCATTTGTGTCATTGGATGAACATTTAGGTCATTTTCGTCCTCCCTAGGCTTATTCTTGTCCAATTAGGGTTTTTAACCAATCTTGTGCATCCAATAGGTGTGTTTGTGTCATTGGATGAACATTTAGGTCATTTTCGTCCTCCCTAGTCTTATTCTTGTCCAATTAGGGTTTTTAACCAATTTTGTGCATCCAATAAGTTCATTTGTGTCCTTGGATGAACATTTAGGTCATTTTCGTCCTTCCTAGGCTTATTCTTGTCCAATTAGGGTTTCTAACCAATCTTGTGCATCCAATAGGTGTGTTTGTGTCATTGGATGAACATTTAGGTCATTTTCGTCCTCCCTAGGCTTATTCTTGTCCAATTAGGGTTTTTAACCAATCTTGTGCATGCAATAGGTGTGTTTGTGTCATTGGATGAACATTTAGGTCATTTTCGTCCTCCCTAGGCTTATTCTTGTCCAATTAGGGTTTTTAACCAATCTTGTGCATCCAATAAGTTCATTTGTGTCATTGGATGAACATTTAGGTCATTTTCGTCCTCCCTATGCTTATTGTTGTCCAATATGTTCATTTGTGTCATTGGATGAACATTTAGGTCATTTTCGTCCTCCTTATGCTTATTCTTGTCCAATTAGGGTTTATGCAATCTTGTGCATCCATTTAGTTCATTTGTGTCATTGGATGAACATTTAGGTCATTTTCTTCCTCCTTAGGCTTATTTTTGTCCAATTAGGGTTTTTAACCAATCTTGTGCATCCAATAGGTGTGTTTGTGTCATTGGATGAACATTTAGGTCATTTTCGTCCTCCCTAGGCTTATTCTTGTCCAATTAGGGTTTTTAACCAATCTTGTGCATCCAATAAGTTCATTTGTGTCATTGGATGAACATTTAGGTCATTTTCGTCCTCCCTAGGCTTATTCTTGTCCAATTAGGGTTTTGACCAATCTTGTGCCTCCAATAAGTTCATTTGTGTCATTGGATGAACATTTAGGTCATTTTCGTCCTCCCAAGGCTTATTCTTGTCCAATTAGGGTTTTTAACCAATCTTGTGCATCCAATAAGTTCATTTGTGTCATTGGATGAACATTTAGGTCATTTTTGTCGTCCCTAGGCATATTCTTGTCCAATTAAGGTTTTTAACCAATCTTGTGCATCCAATAGGTGTGTTTGTGTCATTGGATGAACATTTAGGTCATTTTCGTCCTCCCTAGGCTTATTCTTGTCCAATTAGGGTTTTTAACCAATCTTGTGCATCCAATAAGTTCATTTGTGTCATTGGATGAACATTTAGGTCATTTTCGTCCACCCTAGGCTTATTCTTGTCAAATTAGGGGTTTTAACCAATCTTGTGCATCCAATAAGTTCATTTGTGTCATTGGATGAACATTTAGGTCATATTCATCCTCCCAAGGCTTATTCTTGTCCAATTAGGGTTTTTAACCAATCTTGTGCATCCACTAAGTTCATTTGTGTCATTGGATGAACATTTAGGTCATTTTCGTCCTCCCTAGGCTTATTCTTGTCCAATTAGGGTTTTTAAGCAATCTTGTGCATCCAATAAGTTCATTTGTGTCATTGGATGAACATTTAGGTCATTTTCGTCCTCCATAGCCTTATTCTTGTCCAATTAGGGTTTTTAACCAATCTTGTGCATCCAATAAGTGCATTTGTGTCATTGGATGAACATTTAGGTCATTTTCGTCCTCCCAAGGCTTATTCTTGTCCAATTAGGGTTTTTAACCAATCTTGTGCATCCAATAAGTTCATTTGTGTCATTGGATGAACATTTAGGTCATTTTCGTCCTCCCTAGGCTTATTCTTGTCCAGTTAAGGTTTTTAACCAATCTTGTGCATCCAATAGGTGTGTTTGTGTCATTGGATGAACATTTAGGTCATTTTCGTCCTCCCTAGGCTTATTCTTGTCCAATTAGGGTTTTTAACCAATCTTGTGCATCCAATAAGTTCATTTGTGTCATTGGATGAACATTTAGGTCATTTTCGTCCTCCCTAGGCTTATTCTTGTCCAATTAGGGTTTTTAACCAATCTTGTGCATCCAATAAGTACATTTGTGTTATTGGATGAACATTTAGGTCATTTTCGTCCTCCCTAGGCTTATTCTTGTCCAATTAGGGTTTTTAACCAATCTTGTGCATCCAATAAGTTCATTTGTGTTATTGGATGAACATTTAGGTCATTTTCGTCCTCCCTAGGCTTATTCATGTCCAATTAGGGTTTCTAACGAATCTTGTGCATCCAATAGGTGTATTTGTGTCATTGGATGAACATTTAGGTCATTTTCGTCCTCCCTAGGCTTATTCTTGTCCAATTAGGGTTTTTAAGCAATCTTGTGCATCCAATAAGTTCATTTGTGTCATTGGATGAACATTTAGGTCATTTTCGTCCTCCCTAGGCATATTCTTGTCCAATTAGGGTTTTTAACCAATCTTGTGCATCCAATAGGTGTATTTGTGTCATTGGATGAACATTTAGGTCAGTTTCGTCCTCCTTAGGCTTATTCTTGTCCAATTAGGGTTTCTAACGAATCTTGTGCATCCAATAGGTGTATTTGTGTCATTGGATGAACATTTAGGTCATTTTCGTCCTCCCTAGGCTTATTCTTGTCCAATTAGGGTTTTTAAGCAATCTTGTGCATCCAATAAGTTCATTTGTGTCATTGGATGAACATTTAGGTCATTTTCGTCCTCCCTAGGCATATTATTGTCTAATTAGGGTTTTTAACCAATCTTGTGCATCCAATAGGTGTATTTGTGTCATTGGATGAACATTTAGGTCATTTTCGTCCTCCCTAGGCTTATTCTTGTCCAATTAGGGTTTTTAAGCAATCTTGTGCATCCAATAAGTTTATTTGTGTCATTGGATGAACATTTAGGTCATTTTCGTCCTCCCTAGGCTTATTCTTGTCCAATTAGGGTTTTTAAGCATTCTTGTGCATCCAATCAGTTTATTTGTGTCATTGGATGAAAATTTAGGTCATTTTCGTCCTCCCTAGGCTTATTCTTGTCCAATTAGGGTTTCTAACCAATCTTGTGCATCCAATAAGTTCATTTGTGTCATTGGATGAACATTTTGGTCATTTTCGTCCTCCCTAGGCTTATTCTTGTGCAATTACGGATTTTAACCAATCTTGTGCATCCAATAGGTGTGTTTGTGTCATTGGATGAACATTTAGGTCATTTTCGTCTTCCCTAGGCTTATTCTTGTCCAATTAGCGTTTCTAACAAATCATGTGCATCCAATAGGTGTGTTTGTGTCATTGGATGAACATTTAGGTCATTTTCGTCCTCCCAAGGCTTATTCATGTCTAATTAGGGTTTTTAAGCAATCTTGTGCATCCAATAAGTTCATTTGTGTCATTTGATGAGCATTTAGATCATTTTCGTCCTCCTTAGGCTTATTATTGTTCAATTAGGGTTTCTAAGCAATCTTGTGCATCCAATATGTGTGTTTGTGTCATTGGATGAACATTTAGGTCATTTTCGTCCTCCCAAGGCTTATTCTTGTCCAATTAGGGTTTTTAACCAATCTTGTGCATCCAATAAGTTCATTTGTGTCATTGGATGAACATTTAGGTCATTTTCGTCCTCCCTAGGCTTATTCTTGTCCAATTAGGGTTTTTAAGCAATCTTGTGCATCCAATAAGTTCATTTGTGTCATTGGATGAACATTTAGGTCATTTTTGTCCTCCCTAGGCTTATTCTTGTCCAATTAGGGTTTTTAAGCAATCTTGTGCATCCAATAGGTGTATTTGTGTCATTGGATGAACATTTAGGTCATTTTCGTCCTCCCTAGGCTTATTCTTGTCCAATTAGGGTTTTTAAGCAATCTTGTGCATCCAATAAGTTCATTTGTGTCATTGGATGAACATTTAGGTCATTTTTGTCCTCCCTAGGCCTATTCTTTTCCAATTAGGGTTTTTAAGCAATCTTGTGCATCCAATAATTTCATTTGTGTCATCGGATGAACATTTAGGTAATTTTCGTCCTCCCTAGGCTTATTCTTGTCCCATTAGGGTTTTTAACCAATCTTGTGCATCCAATAGGTGTGTTTGTGTCATTGGATGAACATTTAGGTCATTTTCGTCCTCCCTAGGCTTATTCTTGTCCAATTAGGGTTTTTAAACAATCTTGTGCATCCAATAAGTTCATTTGTGTCAATGGATGAACATTTAGGTCATTTTCGTCCTACCTAGGCTTATTCTTGTCCAATTAGGGTTTCTAACCAATCTTGTGCATTCAATAGGTGTATTTGTGTCATTGGATGAACATTTAGGTCATTTTCGTCCTCCCTAGGCTTATTCTGGTCCAATTAGGGTTTTTAAGCAATCTTGTGCATCCAATAAGTTCATTTGTGTCATTGGATGAACATTTAGATCATTTTCGACCTCCTTAGGCTTATTCTTGTCCAATTAGGGTTTCTAACCAATCTTGTGCATCCAATAGGTGTGTTTGTGTCATTGGATGAACATTTAGGTCATTTTCGTCCTCCCTAGGCTTATTCTTGTCCAATTAGGGTTTTTAACCAATCTTGTGCATCCAATAAGTTCATTTGTGTCATTGGATGAACATTTAGGTCATTTTCGTCCACCCTAGTCTTATTCTTGTCCAATTAGGGTTTTAAGCAATCTTGTGCATCCAATAAGTTCATTTGTGTCATTGGATGAACATTTAGGTCATTTTCGTCCTCCCTAGTCTTATTCTTGTCCAATTAGGGTGTTAAGCAATCTTGTGCATCCAATAAGTTCATTTGTGTCATTGGATTAACATTTAGGTCATTTTCGTCCTTCCTAGGCTTATTCTTGTCCAATTAGGGTTTCTAACCAATCTTGTGCATCCAATAGGTGTGTTTGTGTCATTGGATGAACATTTAGGTCATTTTCGTCCTCCCTAGGCTTATTCTTGTCCAATTAGGGTTTTTAACCAATCTTGTGCATCCAATAAGTTCATTTGTGTCATTGGATGAACAATTAGGTCATTTTCGTCCTCCCTAGGCTTATTCTTGTCCAATTAGGGTTTTTAACCAATCTTATGCATCCAATAAGTTCATTTGTGTCATTGGATGAACATTTAGGTCATTTTCGTCCTCCCTAGGCTTATTCTTGTCCAATTATGGTTTTTAACCAATCTTGTGCATCCAATAAGTTCATTTGTGTCATTGGATTAACATTTAGGTCATTTTCGTCTTTCCTAGGCTTATTCTTGTCCAATTAGGGTTTCTAACCAATCTTGTGCATCCAATAGGTGTGTTTGTGTCATTGGATGAACATTTAGGTCATTTTCGTCCTCCCTAGGCTTATTCTTGTCCAATTAGGGTTTTTAACCAATCTTGTGCATCCAATAAGTTCATTTGTGTCTTTGGATGAACATTTAAGTCATTTTCATCCTCCCTAGGCTTATTCTTGTCCAATTAGGGTTTCTAACCAATCTTGTGCATCCAATAGGTGTGTTTAGTCATTTGATGAACATTTAGGTCACTGTCGTCCTCCCTAGGCTTAATCTTGTCCAATTAGTGTTTTTAACCAATCTTGTGCATCCAATAAGTTCATTTGTGTCATTGGATTAACATTTAGGTCATTTTCGTCCTCCCTAGGCTTATTCTTGTCCAATTAGGGTTTCTAACCAATCTTGTGCATCCAATAGGTGTGTTTGTGTCATTGGATGAACATTTAGGTCATTTTCGTCCTCCCTAGGCTTATTCTTGTCCAATTAGGGTTTTTAACCAATCTTGTGCATCAAATAGGTGTGTTTGTGTCTTTGGATGAACATTTAGGTCATTTTCGTCCTCCCTAGTCTTATTCTTGTCCAATTAGGGTTTTAAGCCAATCTTGTGCATCCAATAGGTTTGTTTGTGTCATTTGATGAACATTTAGGTCATTTTCGTCCTCCCAAGGCTTATTCTTATCCAATTAGGGTTTTAAGCAATCTTGTGCATCCAATAAGTTCATTTGTGTCATTGGATGAACATTTAGATCATTTTCGTCCTCCCTAGGCTTATTCTTGTCTAATTAGGGTTTCTAACCAATCTTGTGCATCCAATAAGTTCATTTGTGTCATTGGATGAACATTTAGGTCATTTTTGTCCTCCCTAGGCTTATTCTTTTCCAATTAGGGTTTTTAAGCAATCTTGTGCATCCAATAAGTTCATTTGTGTCATTGGATGAACATTTAGGTCATTTTCGTCCTCCCTAGGCTTATTCTTGTCCAATTAGGGTTTCTAACCAATCTTGTGCATTCAATAGGTGTATTTGTGTCATTGGATGAACATTTAGGTCATTTTCGTCCTCCCTAGGCTAATTCTTGTCCAATTAGGATTTTAACCAATCTTGTGCATCCAATAAGTTCATTTGTGTCATTGGATGAACATTTAGGTCATTTTCGTCCACCCTAGGCTTATTCTTGTCTAATTAGGGTTTTTAACCAATCTTGTGCATCCAATAAGTTCATGTGTGTCATTCGATGAACATTTAGGTCATTTTCGTCCTCCCAAGGCTTATTCTTGTCCAATTAGGGTTTCTAACCAATCTTGTGCATCCAATAAGTTAATTTGTGTCATTGGATGAACATTTATGTCATTTTCGTCCTCCCTAGGCTTATTCTTGTCCAATTAGGGTTTTTAAGCAATCTTGTGCATCCAATAAGTTCATTTGTGTCATTGGATGAACATTTAGGTCATTTTCGTCCTCCCTGGGCTTATTCTTGTCCAATTAGGGTTTCTAACCAATCTTGTGCATTCAATAGGAGTATTTGTGTCATTGGATGAATATATAGGTCATTTTCGTCCTCCCTAGGCTTATTCTTGTCCAATTAGGGTTTTTAAGCAATCTTGTGCATCCAATAAGTTCATTTGTGTCATTGGATGAACATTTAGGTCATTTTCGTCCTCCCTAGGCTTATTCTTGTCCAATTAGGGTTTTTAACCAATCTTGTGCATCCAATAGGTGTGTTTGTGTCATTGGATGAACATTTAGGTCATTTTCGTTCATTCTTGGCTTATTCTTGTCCAATTAGGGTTTTTTACCAATCTTGTGCATCCAATAAGTTCATTTGTGTCATTGGATAAACATTTAGGTCATTTTCGTCCACCCTAGGCTTATTCTTGTCCAATTAGGGTTTTTAACCAATCTTGTGCATCCAATAAGTTCATTTGTGTCATTGGATGAACATTTAGGTCATTTTCGTCCTCCCAAGGCTTATTCTTGTCCAATTAGGGTTTTTAACCAATCTTGTGAATCCAATAGGTGTGTTTGTGTCATTGGATGAACATTTAGGTCATTTTCGTCCTCCCTAGGCTTATTCTTGTCCAATTAGGGTTTTTAACCAATCTTGTGAATCCAATAGGTGTGTTTGTGTCATTGGATGAACATTTAGGTCATTTTCGTCCTCCCTAGGCTTATTCTTGTCCAATTAGGGTTTTAAGCAATCTTGTGCATCCAATAAGTTCATTTGTGTCATTGGATGAATATTTAGGTCATTTTCGTCCTCCCTAGGCTTATTCTTGTCCAATTAGGGATTTTAACCAATCTTGTGCATCCAATAGGTGTGTTTGTGTCATTGGATGAACATTTAGGTCATTTTCGTCCTCCCTAGGCTTATTCTTGTCCAATTAGGGTTTTTAACCAATCTTGTGCATCCAATAAGTTCATTTGTGTCATTGGATGAACATTTAGGTCATTTTTGTCCTTCCTAGGCTTATTCTTGTCCAATTAGGGTTTCTAACCAATCTTGTGCATCCAATAGGTGTGTTTGTGTCATTGGATGAACATTTAGGTCATTTTCGTCCTCCCTAGGCTTATTCTTGTCCAATTAGAGTTTTTAACCAATCTTGTGCATCCAATAAGTTCATTTGGGACATTGGATTAACATTTAGGTCATTTTCGTCCTTCCTAGGCTTATTCTTGTCCAATTAGGGTTTCTAACCAATCTTGTGCATCCAATAGGTGTGTTTGTGTCATTGGATGAACATTTAGGTCATTTTCGTCCTCCCTAGGCTTATTCTTGTCCAATTAGGGTTTTTAACCAATCTTGTGCATCCAATAAGTTCATTTGTGTCATTGGATTAACATTTAGGTCATTTTCGTCCTTCCTAGGGTTATTCTTGTCCAATTAGGGTATCTAACCAATCTTGTGCATCCAATAGGTGTGTTTGTGTCATTGGATGAACATTTAGGTCATTTTCGTCCTCCCTAGGCTTATTCTTGTCCAATTAGGGTTTTTAACCAATCTTGTGCATCCAATAAGTTCATTTGTGTCATTGGATGAATACTTAGGTCATTTTCGTCCTCCCTAGGCTTATTCTTGTCCAATTAGGGTTTCTAACCATTCCTGTGCATCGAATAGGTGTGTTTAGTCATTTGATGAACATTTAGGTTATTTTCGTCCTCCCTAGGCTTATTCTTGTCCAATTAGGGTTTTTAACCAATCTTGTGCATCCAATAAGTTCATTTGTGTCATTGGATCAACATTTAGGTCATTTTCGTCCTCCCTAGGCTTATTCTTGTCCAATTAGGGTTTCTAACCAATCTTGTGCATCCAATAGGTGTGTTTGTGTCATTGGATGAACATTTAGGTCATTTTCGTCCTCCCTAGGCTTATTCTTGTCCAATTAGGGTTTTTAACCAATCTTGTGCATCCAATAAGTTCATTTGTGTCATTGGATAAACATTTAGGTCATTTTCGTCCTCCCAAGGCATATTCTTGTCCAATTAGGGTTTCTAACCAATCTTGTGCATCCAATAGGTGTGTTTGTGTCATTGGATGAACATTTAGGTCATTTTCGTCCTCCCTAGTCTTATTCTTGTCCAATTAGGGTTTTTAACCAATCTTGTACATCCAATAAGTTCATTTGTGTCATTGGATTAACATTTAGGTCATTTTCGTCCTCCCTAGGCTTATTCTTGTCCAATTAGGGTTTCTTACCAATCTTGTGCATCCAATAGGTGTGTTTGTGTCATTGGATGAACATTTAGGTCATTTTCGTCCTCCCTAGGCTTATTCTTGTCCAATTAGGGTTTTTAACCAATCTTGTGCATCCAATAAGTTCATTTGTGTCATTGGATGAAAATTTAGGTCATTTTTGTCCTCCCTAGGCTTATTCTTGTCCAATTAGGGTTTTTAACCAATCTTGTGCATCCAATAAGTTCATTTGTGTCATTGGATGAACATTTAGGTCATTTTCGTCCTCCCTAGGCTTATTCTTTTCCAATTAGGGTTTTTAAGCAATCTTGTGCATCCAATAAGTTCATTTGTGTCATTGGATGAACATTTAGGTCATTTTTGTCCTCCCTAGGCCTATTCTTTTCCAATTAGGGTTTTTAAGCAATCTTGTGCATCCAATAAGTTCATTTGTGTCATTGGATGACCATTTAGGTAATTTTCGTCCTCCCTAGGCTTATTCTTGTCCAATTAGGGTTTCTAACCAATCTTGTGCATTCAATAGGTGTATTTGTGTCATTGGATGAACATTTAGGTCATTTTCGTCCTCCCTAGGCTTATTCTTGTCCAATTAGGGTTTTTAAGCAATCTTGTGCATTCAATAAGTTCATTTGTGTCATTGGATGAACATTTAGGTCATTTTTGTCCTCCCTAGGCTTATTCTTTTCCAATTGGGGTTTTTAAGCAATCTTGTGCATCCAATAAGTTCATTTGTGTCATTGGATGAACATTTAGGTCATTTTTGTCCTCCCTAGGCCTATTCTTTTCCAATTAGGGTTTTTAAGCAATCTTGTGCATCCAATAAGTTCATTTGTGTCATCGGATGAACATTTAGGTAATTTTCGTCCTCCCTAGGCTTATTCTTGTCCCATTAGGGTTTTTAACCAATCTTGTGCATCCAATAGGTGTGTTTGTGTCATTGGATGAACATTTAGGTCATTTTCGTCCTCCCTAGGCTTATTCTTGTCCAATTAGGGTTTTTAAACAATCTTGTGCATCCAATAAGTTCATTTGTGTCAATGGATGAACATTTAGGTCATTTTCGTCCTACCTAGGCTTATTCTTGTCCAATTAGGGTTTCTAACCAATCTTGTGCATTCAATAGGTGTATTTGTGTCATTGGATGAACATTTAGGTCATTTTCGTCCTCCCTAGGCTTATTCTGGTCCAATTAGGGTTTTTAAGCAATCTTGTGCATCCAATAAGTTCATTTGTGTCATTGGATGAACATTTAGATCATTTTCGACCTCCTTAGGCTTATTCTTGTCCAATTAGGGTTTCTAACCAATCTTGTGCATCCAATAGGTGTGTTTGTGTCATTGGATGAACATTTAGGTCATTTTCGTCCTCCCTAGGCTTATTCTTGTCCAATTAGGGTTTTTAACCAATCTTGTGCATCCAATAAGTTCATTTGTGTCATTGGATGAACATTTAGGTCATTTTCGTCCACCCTAGTCTTATTCTTGTCCAATTAGGGTTTTAAGCAATCTTGTGCATCCAATAAGTTCATTTGTGTCATTGGATGAACATTTAGGTCATTTTCGTCCTCCCTAGTCTTATTCTTGTCCAATTAGGGTGTTAAGCAATCTTGTGCATCCAATAAGTTCATTTGTGTCATTGGATTAACATTTAGGTCATTTTCGTCCTTCCTAGGCTTATTCTTGTCCAATTAGGGTTTCTAACCAATCTTGTGCATCCAATAGGTGTGTTTGTGTCATTGGATGAACATTTAGGTCATTTTCGTCCTCCCTAGGCTTATTCTTGTCCAATTAGGGTTTTTAACCAATCTTGTGCATCCAATAAGTTCATTTGTGTCATTGGATAAACATTTAGGTCATTTTCGTTCACCCTAGGCTTATTCTTGTCCAATTAGGGTTTTTAACCAATCTTGTGCATCCAATAGGTGTGTTTGTGTCATTGGATGAACATTTAGGTCATTTTTGTCCTCCCTAGGCTTATTCTTGTCCAATTAGGGTTTTTAACCAATCTTGTGCATCCAATAGGTGTATTTGTGTCATTGGATGAACATTTAGGTCATTTTCGTCCTCCCTAGGCTTATTCTTGTCCAATTAGAGTTTTTAAGCAATCTTGTGCATCCAATAAGTTCATTTGTGTCATTGGATGAACATTTAGGTCATTTTCGTCCTCCCTAGGCTTATTCTTGTCCAATTAGGGTTTTTAACCAATCTTGTGCATCCAATAGGAGTGTTTGTGTCATTGGATGAACATTTAGGTCAGTTTCGTCCTCCCTAGGCTTATTCTTGTCCAATTAGGGTTTCTAACCAATCTTGTGCATCCAATAGGTGTATTTGTGTCATTGGATGAACATTTAGGTCATTTTCGTCCTCCCTAGGCTTATTCTTGTCCAATTAGGGTTTTTAAGCAATCATGTGCATCCAATAAGTTCATTTGTGTCATTGGATGAACATTTAGGTCATTTTCGTCCTCCCTAGGCTTATTCTTGTCCAATTAGGGTTTTTAAGCAATCTTGTGCATTCAATAAGTTCATTTGTGTCATTGGATGAACATTTAGGTCATTTTTGTCCTCCCTAGGCTTATTCTTTTCCAATTAGAGTTTTTAAGCAATCTTGTGCATCCAATAAGTTCATTTGTGTCATTGGATGAACATTTAGGTCATTTTCGTCCTCCCTAGGCTTATTCTTGTCCAATTAGGGTTTCTAACCAATCTTGTGCATTCAATAGGTGTATTTGTGTCATTGGATGAACATTTAGGTCATTTTCGTCCTCCCTAGGCTTATTTTGGTCCAATTAGGGTTTTTAAGCAATCTTGTGCATCCAATAAGTTCCTTTGTGTCATGGGATGAACATTTAGATCATTTTCGACCTCCTTAGGCTTATTCTTGTCCAATTAGGGTTTCTAACCAATCTTGTGCATCCAATAGGTGTGTTTGTGTCAGTGGATGAACATTTAGGTCATTTTCGTCCTCCCTAGGCTTATTCTTGTCCAATTAGGGTTTTTAACCAATGTTGTGCATTCAATAGGTGTATTTGTGTCATTGGATGAACATTTAGGTCATTTTCGTCCTCCCTAGGCTTATTCTTGTCCAATTAGGGTTTTTAAGCAATCTTGTGCATCCAATAAGTTCATTTGTGTCATTGGATGAACATTTAGGTCATTTTCGTCAACCCTAGGCTTATTCTTGTCCAATTAGGGTTTTTAACCAATCTTGTGCATCCAGTAAGTTCATGTGTGTCATTGGATGAACATTTAGGTCATTTTCGTCCTCCCAAGGCTTATTCTTGTCCAATTAGGGTTTCTAACTAATCTTGTGCATCCAATAAGTTCATTTGTGTCATTGGATGAACATTTAGGTCATTTTCGTCCTCCCTAGGCTTATTCTTGTCCAATTAGGGTTTTTAAGCAATCTTGTGCATCCAATAAGTTCATTTGTGTCATTGGATGAATATTTAGGTCATTTTCGTCCTCCCTAGGCTTATTCTTGTCCAATTAGGGTTTCTAACCAATCTTGTGCATTCAATAGGTGTATTTGTGTCATTGGATGAACATTTAGGTCATTTTCGTCCTCCCTAGGCTTATTTTTGTCCAATTAGGGTTTTTAAGCAATCTTGTGCATCCAATAAGTTCATTTGTGTCATTGGATGAACATTTAGGTCATTTTCGTCCTCCCTAGGCTTATTCTTGTCCGATTAGGGTTTTTAACCAATCTTGTGCATCCAATAAGTTCATTTGTGTCATTGGATGAACATTTAGGTCATTTTCGTCCTCCCTAGGCTTGTTCTTGTCCAATTAGGGTTTTTATGCAATCTTGTGCATCCAATAGGTGTGTTTGTGTCATTGAACGAACATTTAGGTCATTTTCGGCCACCCTAGGCTTATTCTTGTCCAATTAGGGTTTTTAACCAACCTTGTGTATCCAATAAGTTCATTTGTGTCATTGGTGGAACATTTAGGTCATTTACGTCCTCCCTAGTCTTATTCTTGTCCAATTAGGGTTTTTATGCAATCTTGTGCATCCAATAGGTGTGTTTGTGTCATTGGAGGAACATTTAGGTCATTTTCGTCCTCCCTAGTCTTATTCTTGTCGAATTAGGGTTTTTATGCAATCTTGTGCATCCAATAGGTGTGTTTGTGTCATTGAAAGAACATTTAGGTCATTTTCGTCCTCGCTAGGCTTATTCTTGTCCGATTAGGGTTTTTAACCAATCTTGTGCATTCAATAAATTCATTTGTGTCATTGGATGAACATTTAGGTCATTTTCGTCCTCCCTAGGCTTATTCTTGTCCAATTAGGGTTTTTAACCAATCTTGTGCATCCAATAAGTTCATTTGTGTCATTGGATGAACATTTAGGTCATTTTCGTCCTCCCTAGGCTTATTCTTGTCCAATTAGGGTTTTTATGCAATCTTGTGCATCCAATAGGTGTGTTTGTGTCATTGGACGAACATTTAGGTCATTTTCGTCCTCCCTAGGCTTATTCTTGTCCAATTAGGGTTTTTAACCAATCTTGTGCATCCAATAAAGTCATTTGTGTCATTCGATGAACTTTTATGTCATTTTCGTCCTCCCTAGGCTTATTCTTGTCCAATTAGGGTTTTTAACCAATCTTGTGCATCCAATAAGTTCATTTGTGTCATTGGATGAACATTTAGGTCATTTTCGTCCTCCCTAGTCTTATTCTTGTTTAATTAGGGTTTTTAACCAACCTTGTGCATCCAATAAGTTCATTTGTGTCATTGGTGGAACATTTAGGTCATTTACGTCCTCCCTAGTCTTATTCTTGTCCAATTAGGGTATTTATGCAATCTTGTGCATCAAATAGGTGTGTTTGTGTCATTGGATGAACATTTAGGTCATTTTCGTCCTCCCTAGTCTTATTCTTGTCCAATTAGGGTTTTAAGCAATCTTGTGCATCCAATATTTGGGTTTGTGTCATTGGACGAACATTTAGGTCATTTTCGTTCTCCCTATGCTTATTCTTGTCCAATTAGGGTTTTTAACCAATCTTGTGCATCCAATAAGTTCATTTATGTCATTGGATGAACATTTAGGACATTTTCGTCCTCCCTAGTCTTATTCTTGTCCAATTAGGGTTTTTACGCAATCTTGTGCATCCAATAGGTGTGTTTGTGTCATTGGACGAACATTTAGGTCATTTTCGTCCTCCCTAGGCTTATTCTTGTCCAATTAGGGTTTTTAACCAATCTTGTGCATCCAATAGGTGTGTTTGTGTCATTGGATGAACATTTAGGTCATTTTCGTCCTCCCTAGGCTTATTCTTGTCCAATTAGGGTTTTTAACCAATCTTGTGCATCCAATAAGTTCATTTGTGTCATTGGACGAACATTTAGGTCATTTTCGTTCTCCCTAGGCTTATTCTTGTCTAATTAGGGTTTTCAACCAATCTTGTGCTTCCAATAAGTTCATTTGTGTCATCGGATGAACATTTAGGTCATTTTCGTCCTCCCTAGGCTTATTCTTGTCCAATTAGTGTTTTTAACCAATCTTGTGCATCCAACAAGTTCATTTGTGTCATTGGATGAACATTTAGGTCATTTTCGTCCTCCCTAGTCTTATTCTTGTCCAATTAGGGTTTTTAACCAATCTTGTGCATCCAATAAGTTCATTTGTGTAATTGGATGAACATTTAGGTCATTTTCGTCATCCCTAGTCTTATTCTTGTCCAATTAGGGTTTTAAGCAATCTTGTGCATCCAATATGTGTGTTTGTGTCATTGGATGAACATTTAGGTCATTTTCGTCCTCCCTATGCTTATTCTTGTCCAATTAGGGTTTTTATCCAATCTTGTGCATACAATAAGTTCATTTGTGTCATTGGATGAACATTTATGTCATTTTCGTCCTCCCTAGTCTTATTCTTGTCCAATTAGGGTTTTTATGCAATCTTGTGCATCCAATAGGTGTGTTTGTGTCATTGGAGGAACATTTAGGTCATTTTCGTCCTCCCTAGTCTTATTCTTGTCCAATTAGGGTTTTTAAGCAATCTTGTGCATCCAATATGTGGGTTTGTGTCATTGGATGAACGTTTAGGTCATTTTCGTTCTCCCTATGCTTATTCTTGTCCAATTAGGGTTTTTAACCAGTCTTGTGCATCCAATAAGTTCATTTGTGTCATTGGATGAACATTTAGGTCATTTTCGTCCTCCCTAGTCTTATTCTTGTCCAATTAGGGTTTTTATGCAATCTTGTGCATCCAATAGGTGTGTTTGTGTCATTGGATGAACATTTAGGTCATTTTCGTCCTCCCTAGGATTATTCTTCACGAATTAGGGTTTTTAACCAATCTTGTGCATCCAATAAGTTCATTTGTGTCATTGGATGAACATTTAGGTCATTTTCGTCCTCCCTAGGCTTATTCTTGTCCAATTAGGGTTTTTAACCAATCTTGTGCATCCAATAAGTTCATTTGTGTCATTGGATGAACATTTAGGTCATTTTCGTCCTCACTAGGCTTATTCTTGTCCAATTAGGGTTTTTAAGCAATCTTGTGCATCCAATAAGTTCATTTGTGTCATTGGATGAACATTTAGGTCATTTTCGTCCTCCCTAGGCTTATTCTTGTCCAATTAAGGTTTTTAACCAATGTTGTGCATCCAATAAGTTCATTTGTGTCGTTGGATGAACATTTAGGTCATTTTGGTCCTCCCTAGGCTTATTCTTGTCCAATTAGGGTTTTTAACCAATCTTGTGCATCCAATAAGTTCATTTGTGTCATTGGATGAACATTTAGGTCATTTTCGTCCTCCCTAGGCTTATTCTTGTCCAATTAGGGTTTTTAACCAATCTTGTGCATCCAATAAGTTCATTTGTGTCATTGGAAGAACATTTAGGTCATTTTCGTCTTCCCTAGGCTTATTCTTGTCCAATTAGGGTTTTTATGCAATCTTGTGCATCCAATAGGTGTGTTTGTGTCATTGGATGAACATTTAGGTCATTTTCGTCCTCCCTAGGCTTATTCTTGTCCAATTAGGGTTTTTAACCAATCTTGTGCATCCAATAAGTTCATTTGTGTCATTGGATAAACATTTAGGTCATTTTCGTCCTCCCAAGGCTTATTCTTTTCCAATTAGGGTTTTTAACCAATCTGGTGCATCCAATAGGTGTGTTTGTGTCATTTGATGAACATTTAGGTCATTTTCGTCCTCCCTATGGTTATTCTTGTCCAATTAGGGTGTTTAACCAATCTTGTGCATCCAATAGGTGTGTTTGTGTCATTGGATGAACATTTAGGTCATTTTCGTCCTCCCTAGGCTTATTCTTGTCCAATTAGGGTTTTTAACCAATCTTGTGCATCCAATAAGTTCATTTGTGTCATTGGGTGAACATTTAGGTCGTTTTCGTCCTCCCTAGGCTTATTCTTGTCCAATTAGGGTTTCTAACCAATCTTGTGCATCCTATAGGTGTGTTTAGTCATTGGATGAACATTTAGGTTATTTTCGTCCTCCCTAGGCTTATTCTTGTCCAATTAGGGTTTTTAACCAATCTTGTGCATCCAATAAGTTCATTTGTGTCATTGGATTAACATTTAGGTCATTTTCGTCCTCCCTAGGCTTATTCTTGTCCAATTAGGGTTTTAAGCAATCTTGTGCATCCAATAAGTTCATTTGTGTCATTGGATGAATATTTAGTTCACTTTCATCCTCTCTAGGCTTATTCTTGTCCAATTAGGGTTTCTAACCAATCTTGTGCATCCAATAGGTGTGTTTGTGTCATTGGATGAACATTTAGGTCATTTTCGTCCTCCCTAGGCTTATTCTTGTCCAATTAGGGTTTTTAACCAATCTTGTGCATCCAATAAGTTCATTTGTGTCATTGGATGAACATTAAGGTCATTTTCGTCCACCCTAGTCTTTTTGTTGTCCAATTAGGGTTTTTAACCAATCTTGTGCATCCAATAAGTTCATTTGTGTCATTGGATGAACATTTAGGTCATTTTCGTCCTCCCTAGGCTTATTCTTGTCCAATTAGGGTTTTTAAGCAATCTTGTGCATTCAATAAGTTCATTTGTGTCATTGGATGAACATTTAGGTCATTTTTGTCCTCCCTAGGCTTATTCTTTTCCAATTGGGGTTTTTAAGCAATCTTGTGCATCCAATAAGTTCATTTGTGTCATTGGATGAACATTTAGGTCATTTTTGTCCTCCCTAGGCCTATTCTTTTCCAATTAGGGTTTTTAAGCAATCTTGTGCATCCAATAAGTTCATTTGTGTCATCGGATGAACATTTAGGTAATTTTCGTCCTCCCTAGGCTTATTCTTGTCCCATTAGGGTTTTTAACCAATCTTGTGCATCCAATAGGTGTGTTTGTGTCATTGGATGAACATTTAGGTCATTTTCGTCCTCCCTAGGCTTATTCTTGTCCAATTAGGGTTTTTAAACAATCTTGTGCATCCAATAAGTTCATTTGTGTCAATGGATGAACATTTAGGTCATTTTCGTCCTACCTAGGCTTATTCTTGTCCAATTAGGGTTTCTAACCAATCTTGTGCATTCAATAGGTGTATTTGTGTCATTGGATGAACATTTAGGTCATTTTCGTCCTCCCTAGGCTTATTCTGGTCCAATTAGGGTTTTTAAGCAATCTTGTGCATCCAATAAGTTCATTTGTGTCATTGGATGAACATTTAGATCATTTTCGACCTCCTTAGGCTTATTCTTGTCCAATTAGGGTTTCTAACCAATCTTGTGCATCCAATAGGTGTGTTTGTGTCATTGGATGAACATTTAGGTCATTTTCGTCCTCCCTAGGCTTATTCTTGTCCAATTAGGGTTTTTAACCAATCTTGTGCATCCAATAAGTTCATTTGTGTCATTGGATGAACATTTAGGTCATTTTCGTCCTCCCTAGGCATATTCTTGTCCAATTAGGGTTTTTAATCAATCTTGTGCATCCAATAGGTGTCTTTGTGTCATTGGATGAACATTTAGGTCATTTTCGTCCTCCCTAGGCTTATTCTTGTCCAATTAGGGTTTTTAAGCAATCTTGTGCATCCAATAAGTTCATTTGTGTCATTGGATGAACATTTAGGTCATTTTCGTCCTCCCTAGGCTTATTCTTGTCCAATTAGGGTTTTTAACCGATCTTGTGCATCCAGTAGGTGTGTTTGTGTCATTGGATGAACATTTAGGTCATTTTCGTCCTCCCTAGGCTTATTCTTGTCCAATTAGGGTTTTTAACCAATCTTGTGCATCCAATAAGTTCATTTGTGTCATTGGATGAACATTTAGGTCATTTTCGTCCTCCCTAAGCTTATTCTTGTCCAATAAGGGTTTTTAAGCAATCTTGTGCATCCAATAAGTTCATTTGTGTCATTGGATGAACATTTAGGTCATTTTCGTCCTCCCTAGGCTTATTCTTGTTCAATTAGGGTTTCTAACCAATCTTGTGCATCCAATAGGTGTGTTTGTGTCATTGGATGAACATTTAGGTCATTTTCGTCCTCCCTAGTCTTATTCTTGTCCAATTAGGGTTTTAAGCAATCTTGTGCATCCAATAAGTTCATTTGTGTCATTGGATTTATATTTAGGTCATTTTCATCCTCCCTAGGCTTATTCTTGTCCAATTAGGGTTTCTAACCAATCTTGTGCATCCAATAGGTGTGTTTGTGTCATTGGATGAACATTTAGGTCATTTTCGTCCTCCCTAGGCTTATTCTTGTCCAATTAGGGTTTTTAACCAATCTTGTGCATCCAATAAGTTCATTTGTGTCATTGGATTAACATTTAGGTCAATTTCGTCCTTCCTAGGCTTATTCTTGTCCAATTAGGGTTTCTAACAAATCTTGTGCATCCAATAGGTGTTTTTGTGTCATTGGATGAACATTTAGGTCATTTTCGTCCTCCCTAGGCTTATTCTTGTCCAATTACGGTTTTTAACCAATCTTGTGCATCCAATAAGTTCATTTGTGTCATTGGATTAACATTTAGGTCATTTTCGTCCTTCCTAGGCTTATTCTTGTCCAATTAGGGTTTCTAACCAATCTTGTGCATCCAATAGGTGTGTTTGTGTCATTGGATGAACATTTAGGTCATTTTCGTCCTCCCTAGTCTTATTCTTGTCCAATTAGGGTTTTAAGCAATCTTGTGCATCCAATAAGTTCATTTGTGTCATTGGATGAAAATTTAGGTCATTTTCATCCTCCCTAGGCTTATTCTTGTCCAATTAGGGTTTTTAACCAATCTTGAGCATCCAATAGGTGAGTTTGTGTCATTGGATGAACATTTAGGTCATTTTCGTCCTCCCTAGGCTTATACTTGTCCAATTAGGATTTTTAACCAATCTTGTGCATCCAATAAGTTCATTTTTGTCATTGGATTAACATTTAGGTCATTTTCGTCCTTCCTAGGCTTATTCTTGTCCAATTAGGGTTTCTAATCAATCTTGTGTATCCAATAGGTGTGTTTGTGTCATTGGATGAACATTTAGGTCATTTTCGTCCTCCCTAGGCTTATTCTTGTCCAATTAAGGTTTTTAACCAATCTTGTGCATCCAAAAGTTCATTTGTGTCATTGGATGAACATTTAGGTCATTTTCGTCCTCCCAAGGCTTATTCTTGTCCAATTAGGGTTTCTAACCAATCTTGTGCATCCAATAGGTGTGTTTGTGTCATTGGATGAACATTTAGGTCATTTTCGTCCTCCCTAGGCTTATTCTTGTCCAATTAGGGTTTTTAACCAATCTTGTGCATCCAATAAGTTCATTTGTGTCATTGGATGAACATTTAGGTCATTTTCGTCCTCCCTAGGCTTATTCTTGTCCAATTAGGGTTTTTAACCAATCTTGTGCATCCAATAAGTTCATTTGTGTCATTGGATGAACATTTAGGTCATTTTCGTCCGCCCAAGGCTTATTCTTGTCCAATTAGGGTTTTTAACCAATCTTGTGCATCCAATGAGTTCATTTGTGTCATTGGATAAACATTTAGGTCATTTTCGTCCACCCTAGGCTTATTGTTGTCCAATTAGGGTTTTTAAGCAATCTTGTGCATCCAATAAGTTCATTTGTGTCATTGGATGAACATTTAGGTCATTTTCGTCCTCCCAAGACTTATTCTTGTCCAATTAGGGTTTTTAACCAATCTTGTGCATCCAATAAGTTCATTTGTGTCATTGGATAAACATTTAGGTCATTTTCGTCCACCCTAGGCTTATTCTTGTCCAATTAGGGTTTTTAACCAATCTTGTGCATCCAATAGGTGTGTTTGTGTTATTGGATGAACATTTAGGTCATTTTAGTCCTCCCTAGGCTTATTCTTTTCCAATTAGGGTTTCTAACCAATCTTGTGCATCCAATAGGTGTATTTGTGTCATTGGATGAACATTTAGGTCATTTTCGTCCTCCCTAGGCTTATTCTTGTCCAATTAGGGTTTTTAACCAATCTTGTGCATCCAATAGGTGTGTTTTTGTCATTGGATGAACATTTAGGTCATTTTCGTCCTCCCTAGGCTTATTCTGGTCCAATTAGGGTTTTTAACCAATCTTGTGCATCCAATAAGTTCATTTGTGTCATTGGATAAACATTTAGGTCATTTTCGTCCACCCTAGGCTTATTCTTGTCCAATTAGGGTTTTTAACCAATCTTGTGCATCCAATAGGCGTGTTTGAGTTATTGGATGAACATTTAGGTCATTTTCGTCCTCCCTAGGCTTATTCTTGTCCAATTAGGGTTTCTAACCAATCTTGTGCATCCAATAGGTGTGTTTGTGTCATTGGATGAACATTTAGGTCATTTTCGTCCTCCCTAGGCTTATTCTTGTCCAATTAGGGTTTTTAACCAATCTTGTGCATCCAATAAGTTCATTTGTGTCATTGGATAAACATTTAGGTCATTTTCGTCCACCCTAGGCTTATTCTTGTCCAATTAGGGTTTTTAACCAATCTTGTGCATCCAATAGGTGTGTTTGTGTAATTGGATGAACATTTAGGTCATTTTCGTCCTCCCTAGGCTTATTCTTGTCAAATTAGGGTTTCTAACCAATCTTTTGCATTTAATAGGTGTATTTGTGTCATTGGATTAACAATTAGGTCATTTTCGTGCTCCCTAACCTTATTCTTGTCCAATTAGGGTTTTTAAGCAATCTTGTGCATCCAATAAGTTCATTTGTGTCATTGGATGAACATTTAGGTCATTTTCGTCCTCCCTAGGCTTATTCTTGTCCAATTAGGGTTTTTAACCAATCTTGTGCATCCAATAAGTTCATTTGTGTCATTGGATAAACATTTAGGTCATTTTCGTCCACCCTAGGCTTATTCTTGTCCAATTAGGGTTTTTAACCAATCTTGTGCATCCAATAAGTTCATTTGTGTCATTGGATGAACATTTAGGTCATTTTCGTCCTCCCAAGGCTTATTCTTGTCCAATTAGGGTTTTTAACCAATCTTGTGCATCCAATAAGTTCATTTGTGTCATTGGTAGAACATTTAGGTCATTTTTGTCCTCCTTAGGCTTATTCTTGTCCAATTAGGGTTTTTAACCAATCTTGTGCATCCAATAGGTGTGTTTGTGTCATTGGATGAACATTTAGGTCATTTTCGTCCTCCCTAGTCTTATTCTTGTCCAATTAGGGTTTTAATCAATCTTGTGCATCCAATAAGTTCATATGTGTCATTGGATGAGCATTTAGGTCATTTTCGTCCTCCCTAGGCTTATTCTTGTGCAATTATGGTTTTTAACCAATCTTGTGCATTCAATAAGTTCATTTGTGTCATTGGATGAACATTTAGGTCATTTTCGTCCACCCTAGGCTTATTCTTGTCCAATTAGGGTTTTTAACCAATTTTGTGCATCCAATAGGTGTGTTTGTGTCATTGGATGAACATTTAGGTCATTTTCGTCCTCCCTAGGCTTATTCTTGTCAAATTAGGGTTTTTAAGCAATCTTGTTCATCCAATAAGTTCATTTCGGTCTTTGGATGAACATTTAGGTCATTTTTGTCCTCGCTAGGCTTATTCTTGTCCAATTAGGGTTTTTAAGAAATCTTGTGCATCCAATAAGTTCATTTGTGTCATTGGATGAACATTTAGGTCTTTTTGATCCTCCCTAGGCTTATTGTTGTCCAATTAGGGTTTTTAACCAATCTTGTGCATCCAATAGGTGTGTTTGTGTCATTGGATGAACATTTAGGTCATTTTCGTTCTCCCTAGTCTTATTCTTGTCTAATTAGGGTTTTAAGCAATCTTGTGCATCCAATAAGTTCATTTGTGTCATTGGATGAACATTTAGGTCATTTTCGTCCTCCCTAGTCTTATTCTTGTCCAATTAGGGTTTTTAAGCAATCTTGTGCATTCAATAAGTTCATTTGTGTCATTGGATGAACATTTAGGTCATTTTTGTCTTCCCTAGGCTTATTCTTTTCCAATTAGGGTTTCTAACCAATCTTGTGCATCCAATAGGTGTGTTTTGTCGTTGGATGAACATTTAGGTCATTTTCGTACTCCCTAGGCTTATTCTTGCCCAATTAGGGTTTTTAAGCAATCTTGTGCATCCAATAAGTTCATTTGTGTCATTGGATGAACATTTAGGTCATTTTCGTCCTCCCTAGGCTTATTCTTGTCCAATTAGGGTTTTTAACCAATCTTATGCATCCAATAGGTGTGTTTGTGTCATTGGATGAACATTTAGGTCATTTTAGTTCGTTCTAGGCTTATTCTTGTCCAATTAGGGTTTTTAACCAATCTTGTGCATCCAATAAGTTCATTTGTGTCATTGGATAAACATTTAGGTCATTTTCGTCCACCCTAGGCTTATTCTTGTCGAATTAGGGTTTTTAACCAATCTTGTGCATCCAATAAGTTCATTTGTGTCATTGGATGAACATTTAGGTCATTTTCGTCCTCCCAAGGCTTATTCTTGTCCAATTAGGGTTTTTAACCAATCTTGTGCATCCAATAAGTTCATTTGTGTCATTGGATGAACATTTAGGTCATTTTCATCCTCCTTAGGCTTATTCTTGTCCAATTAGGGTTTTTAACCAATCTTGTGCATCCAATAAGTTCATTTGTGTCATTGGATAAACTTTTAGGTCATTTTCGTCCACCCTAGGCTTATTCTTGTCTAATTAGGGTTTTTAACCAATCTTGTGCATCCAATAAGTTCATTTGTGTCATTGGATGAACATTTAGGTCATTTTCGTCCTCCCAAGGCTTATTCTTGTCCAATTAGGGTTTTTAACCAATCTTGTGCATCCAATAAGTTCATTTGTGTCATTGGATGAACATTTAGGTCATTTTCGTCCTCCCTAGGCTTATTCTTGTCCAATTAGGGTTTTTAAGCAATCTTGTGCATCCAATAAGTTCATTTGTGTCATTGGATGAACATTTAGGTCATTTTCGTCCTCCCTAGGCTTATTTTGGTGCAATTAGGGATTTTAACCAATCTTGTGCATCCAATAGGTGTGTTTGTGTCATTAGATGAACATTTAGGTCATTTTCATCCTCCCTAGGCTTATTGTTGTCCAACTAGGGTTTCTAACCAATCTTGTGCATCCAATAAGTTAATTTGTGTCATTGGATGAACATTTAGGTCATTTTCGTCCTCCCTAGGCTTATTCTTGTCCAATTAGGGTTTTTAACCAATCTTGTGCATCCAATAAGTTCATTTGTGTCATTGGATGAACATTTAGGTCATTTTCGTCCACCCTAGGCTTATTCTTGTCCAATTAGGGTTTTTAACCAATCATGTGCATCCAATAAGTTCATGTGTGTCATTGGATGAACATTTAGGTCATTTTCGTCCTCCCAAGGCTTATTCTTGTCCAATTAGGGTTTCTAACCAATCTTGTGCATCCAATAAGGTCATTTGTGTCATTGGATGAACATTTAGGTCATTTTCGTCCTCCCTAGGCTTATTCTTGTCCAATTAGGGTTTTTAAGCAATCATGTGCATCCAATAAGTTCATTTGTGTCATTGGATGAACATTTAGGTCATTTTCGTCCTCCCTAGGCTTATTCTTGTCCAATTAGGGTTTTTAAGCAATCTTGTGCATTCAATAAGTTCATTTGTGTCATTGGATGAACATTTAGGTCATTTTTGTCCTCCCTAGGCTTATTCTTTTCCAATTAGGGTTTTTAAGCAATCTTGTGCATCCAATAAGTTCATTTGTGTCATTGGATGAACATTTAGGTCATTTTCGTCCTCCCTAGGCTTATTCTTGTCCAATTAGGGTTTCTAACCAATCTTGTGCATTCAATAGGTGTATTTGTGTCATTGGATGAACATTTAGGTCATTTTCGTCCTCCCTAGGCTTATTTTGGTCCAATTAGGGTTTTTAAGCAATCTTGTGCATCCAATAAGTTCCTTTGTGTCATTGGATGAACATTTAGATCATTTTCGACCTCCTTAGGCTTATTCTTGTCCAATTAGGGTTTCTAACCAATCTTGTGCATCCAATAGGTGTGTTTGTGTCAGTGGATGAACATTTAGGTCATTTTCGTCCTCCCTAGGCTTATTCTTGTCCAATTATGGTCTTTAACCAATGTTGTGCATTCAATAGGTGTATTTGTGTCATTGGATGAACATTTAGGTCATTTTCGTCCTCCCTAGGCTTATTCTTGTCCAATTAGGGTTTTTAAGCAATCTTGTGCATCCAATAAGTTCATTTGTGTCATTGGATGAACATTTAGGTCATTTTCGTCAAACCTAGGCTTATTCTTGTCCAATTAGGGTTTTTAACCAATCTTGTGCATCCAGTAAGTTCATGTGTGTCATTGGATGAACATTTAGGTCATTTTCGTCCTCCCAAGGCTTATTCTTGTCCAATTAGGGTTTCTAACTAATCTTGTGCATCCAATAAGTTCATTTGTGTCATTGGATGAACATTTAGGTCATTTTCGTCCTCCCTAGGCTTATTCTTGTCCAATTAGGGTTTTTAAGCAATCTTGTGCATCCAATAAGTTCATTTGTGTCATTGGATGAATATTTAGGTCATTTTCGTCCTCCCTAGGCTTATTCTTGTCCAATTAGGGTTTCTAACCAATCTTGTGCATTCAATAGGTGTATTTGTGTCATTGGATGAACATTTAGGTCATTTTCGTCCTCCCTAGGCTTATTTTTGTCCAATTAGGGTTTTTAAGCAATCTTGTGCATCCAATAAGTTCATTTGTGTCATTGGATGAACATTTAGGTCATTTTCGTCCTCCCTAGGCTTATTCTTGTCCAATTAGGGTTTTTAACCAATCTTGTGCATTCAATAGGTGTATTTGTGTCATTGGATGAACATTTAGGTCATTTTCGTCCTCCCTAGGCTTATTCTGGTCCAATTAGGGTTTTTAAGCAATCTTGTGCATCCAATAAGTTCATTTGTGTCATTGGATGAACATTTAGATCATTTTCGACCTCCTTAGGCTTATTCTTGTCCAATTAGGGTTTCTAACCAATCTTGTGCATCCAATAGGTGTGTTTGTGTCATTGGATGAACATTTAGGTCATTTTCGTCCTCCCTAGGCTTATTCTTGTCCAATTAGGGTTTTTAACCAATCTTGTGCATCCAATAAGTTCATTTGTGTCATTGGATGAACATTTAGGTCATTTTCGTCCACCCTAGTCTTATTCTTGTCCAATTAGGGTTTTAAGCAATCTTGTGCATCCAATAAGTTCATTTGTGTCATTGGATGAACATTTAGGTCATTTTCGTCCTCCCTAGTCTTATTCTTGTCCAATTAGGGTGTTAAGCAATCTTGTGCATCCAATAAGTTCATTTGTGTCATTGGATTAACATTTAGGTCATTTTCGTCCTTCCTAGGCTTATTCTTGTCCAATTAGGGTTTCTAACCAATCTTGTGCATCCAATAGGTGTGTTTGTGTCATTGGATGAACATTTAGGTCATTTTCGTCCTCCCTAGGCTTATTCTTGTCCAATTAGGGTTTTTAACCAATCTTGTGCATCCAATAAGTTCATTTGTGTCATTGGATGAACATTTAGGTCATTTTCATCCTCCCTAGGCTTATTCTTGTCCAATTAGGGTTTCTAACCAATCTTGTGCATCCAATAGGTGTGTTTAGTCATTGGATTAACATTTAGGTCATTTTCGTCCTCCCTAGGCTTATTCTTGTCCAATTAGGGTTTCTAACCAATCTTGTGCATCCAATAGGTGTGTTTGTGTCATTGGATGAACATTTAGGTCATTTTCGTCCTCCCTAGGCTTATTCTTGTCCAATTAGGGTTTTTAACCAATCTTGTGCGTCCAATAAGTTCATTTGTGTCATTGGATGAACATTTAGGTTATTTTCGTCCTCCCTAGGCTTATTCTTGTCCAATTAGGGTTTCTAACCAATCTAGTGCATCCAATAGGTGTGTTTGTGTCATTGGATGAACATTTAGGTCATTTTCGTCCTCCCTAGGCTTATTCTTGTCCAATTAGGGTTTCTAACCAATCTTGTGCATCCAATAAGTTCATTTGTGTCATTGGATGAATATTTAGGTCATTGTCGTCCTCCCTAGGCTTATTCTTGTTCAATTAGGGTTTCTAACCTATCTTGTGCATCCAATAGGTGTGTTTGTGTCATTGGATGAACATTTAGGTCATTTTCGTCCTCCCTAGGCTTATTCTTGTCCAATTAGGGTTTTTAAGCAATCTTGTGCATCCAATAAGTTCATTTGTGTCATTGGATGAATATTTAGGTCATTTTCGTCCTCCCTAGGCTTATTCTTGTCCAATTGGGGTTTTTAAGCAATCTTGTGCATCCAATAAGTTCATTTGTGTCATTGGATGAACATTTAGGTAATTTTCGTCCTCCCAATTCTTATTCTTGTCCAATTAGGGTTTTTAACCAATCTTGTGCATCCAATAAGTTCATTTGTGTCATTGGATGAACATTTAGGTCATTTTCGTCCTCCCTAGGCTTATTCTTGTCCAATTAGGGTTTTTAAGCAATCTTGTGCATCCAATAAGTTCATTTGTGTCATTGGATGAATATTTAGGTCATTTTCGTCCTCCCTAGGCTTATTCTTGTCCAATTGGGGTTTTTAAGCAATCTTGTGCATCCAATAAGTTCATTTGTGTCATTGGATGAACATTTAGGTAATTTTCGTCCTCCCAAGGCTTATTCTTGTCCAATTAGGGTTTTTAACCAATCTTGTGCATCCAATAAGTTCATTTGTGTCATTGGATGAACATTTAGGTCATTTTCGTCCTCCCTAGGCTTATTCTTGTCCATTAGGGTTTTTAACCAATCTTGTGCATCCAATAGGTGTGTTTGTGTCATTGGATGAACATTTAGGTCATTTTCGTCCTCCCTAGTCTTATTCTTGTCCAATTAGGGTTTTAATCAATCTTGTGCATCCAATAAGTTCATATGTGTCATTGGATGAACATTTAGGTCATTTTCGTCCTCCCTAGGCTTATTCTTGTGCAATTATGGTTTTTAACCAATCTTGTGCATTCAATAAGTTCATTTGTGTCATTGGATGAACATTTACGTCATTTTCGTCCACCCTAGGCTTATTCTTGTCCAATTAGGGTTTTTAACCAATTTTGTGCATCCAATAGGTGTGTTTGTGTCATTGGATGAACATTTAGGTCATTTTCGTCCTCCCTAGGCTTATTCTTGTCCAATTAGGGTTTTTAAGCAATCTTGTTCATCCAATAAGTTCATTTCGGTCTTTGGATGAACATTTAGGTCATTTTTGTCCTCGCTAGGCTTATTCTTGTCCAATTAGGGTTTTTAAGAAATCTTGTGCATCCAATAAGTTCATTTGTGTCATTGGATGAACATTTAGGTCATTTTCATCCTCCCTAGGCTTATTGTTGTCCAATTAGGGTTTTTAACCAATCTTGTGCATCCAATAGGTGTGTTTGTGTCATTGGATGAACATTTAGGTCATTTTCGTTCTCCCTAGTCTTATTCTTGTCCAATTAGGGTTTTAAGCAATCTTGTGCATCCAATAAGTTCATTTGTGTCATTGGATTAAGATTTAAGTCATTTTCGTCCTCCCTAGGCTTATTCTTGTTCAATTAGGGTTTCTAACCAATCTTGTGCATCCAATAGGTGTGTTTGTGACATTAAATGAACATTTAGGTCATTTTCGTCCTCCCTAGGCTTATTCTTGTCTAATTAGGGTTTTTAAGCAATCTTGTGCATCCAATAAGTTCATTTGTGTCATTGGATGAACATTTAGGTCATTTATGTCCTCCCTAGGCTTATTCTTGTCCAATTAGGGTTTCTAACCAATCTTGTGATTCCAATAGGTGTATTTGTGTCATTGGATGAACATTTAGGTTATTTTCGTCCTCCCTAGGCTTATTCTTGTCCAATTAGGGTTTTTAAGCAATCTTGTGCATCCAATAAGTTCATTTGTGTCATTGGATGAACATTTAGGTCATTTTCGTCCTCCCTAGGCTTATTCTTGTCCAATTAGGGTTTTTAACCAATCTTGTGCATCCAATAGGTGTGTTTGTGTCATTGGATGAACATTTAGGTCATTTTCGTCCTCCCTAGTCTTATTCTTGTCCAATTAGGGTTTTATGCCAATCTTGTGCATCCAATAGGTGTGTTTGTGTCATTCGATGAACATTTAGGTCATTTTCGTCCTCCCAAGGCTTATTCTTATCCAATTAGGGTTTTAAGCAATCTTGTGCATCCAATAAGTTCATTTGTGTCATTGGATTAAGATTTAAGTCATTTTCGTCCTCCCTATGCTTATTCTTGTTTAGTTAGGGTTTTTAACCAATCTTGTGCATCCAATAGGTGTGTTTGTGTCATTGGATGAACATTTAGGTCATTTTCGTCCTCCCTAGGCTTATTCTTGTCCAATTAGGGTTTTTAACCAATCTTGTGCATCCAATAAGTTCATTTGTGTCATTGGATTAACATTTAGGTCATTTTCGTCCTCCCTAGGCTTATTCTTGTAGAATTAGGGTTTTTAACCAATCTTGTGCATCCAATAAGTTCATTTGTGTCATTGGATGAACATTTAGGTCATTTTCGTCCACCCTAGCCTTATTCTTGTCCAATTAGGGTTTTTAAGCAATCTTGTGCGTCCACTAAGTTCATTTGTGTCATTGGATGAACATTTAGGTCATTTTCATCCTCCCTAAGCTTATTCTTCTCCAATTAGGGTTTTTAACCAATCTTGTGCATCCAATAGATGTGTTTGTGTCATTGGATGAACATTTAGGTCATTTTCGTCCTCCCTAGGCTTATTCTTGTCCAATTAGGGTTTTTAACCAATCTTGTGCATCCAATAAGTTCATTTGTGTCATTGGATAAACATTTAGGTCATTTTCGATCACCCTAGGCTTATTCTTGTCTAATTAGGGTTTTTAACCAATCTTGTGCATCCAATAGGTGTGTTTGTGTCATTGGATGAACATTTAGGTCATTTTCGTCCTCCCTAGGCTTATTCTTGTCCAATTAGGGTTTTTAACCAATCTTGTGCATCCAATAAGTTCATTTGTGTCATTGGATGAACGTTTAGGTCATTTTCGTCCTCCCTAGGCTTATTCTTGTCCAATTAGGGTTTCTAACCAATCTTGTGCATCCAATAGGTGTGTTTGTGTCATTGGATGAACATTTAGGTCATTTTCGTCCTCCCTAGGCTTATTCTTGTCCAATTAGGGTTTTTAACCAATCTTGTGCATCCAATAAGTTCATTTGTGTCATTGGATAAACATTTAGGTCATTTTCGTCCAACCTAGGCTTATTCTTGTCCAATTAGGGTTTTTAACCAATCTTGTGCATCCAATAAGTTCATTTGTGTCATTGGATAAACATTTAGGTCATTTTCGTCCAACCTAGACTTATTCTTGTCCAATTAGGGTTTTTAACCAATCTTGTGCATCCAATAAGTTCATTTGTGTCATTGGATAAACATTTAGGTCATTTTCGTCCTCCCTAGGCTTATTCTTGTCCAATTAGGGTTTCTAACCAATCTTGTGCATCCAATAGGTGTGTTTGTGTCATTGGATGAACATTTAGGTCAGTTTCTTCCTCCCTAGGCTTATTCTTGTCCAATTAGGGTTTCTTACGAATCTTGTGCATCCAATAGGTGTGTTTGTGTCATTGGATGAACATTTAGGTCATTTTCGTCCTCCCTAGGCTTATTCTTGTCCAATTAGGGTTTTTAACCAATCTTGTGCATCCAATAAGTTCATTTGTGTCATTGGATAAACATTTAGGTCATTTTCGTCCGCCCTAGGCTTATTCTTGTCCAATTAGGGTTTTTAACCAATCTTGTGCATCCAATAGGTGTGTTTGTGTCATTGGATGAACATTTAGGTCATTTTCGTCCTCCCTAGGCTTATTCTTGTCCAATTTGGGTTTCTAACCAATCTTGTGCATCCAATAGGTGTATTTGTGTCATTGGATGAACATTTAGGTCATTTTCGTCCTCCCTAGGCTTATTCTTGTCCAATTAGGGCTTTTAACCAATCTTGTGCATCGAATAGGTGTGTTAGTGTCATTGGATGAACATTTAGGTCATTTACGTCCTCACTAGGCTTATTCTTGTCCAATTAGGGTTTTTAACCAATCTTGTGCATCCAATAAGTTCATTTGTGTCATTGGATAAACATTTAGGTCATTTTCGTCCACCCTAGGCTTATTCTTGTCCAATTAGGGTTTTTAACCAATTTTGTGCATCCAATAGGTGTGTTTGTGTCATTGGATGAACATTTAGGTCATTTTCGTCCTCCCTAGGCTTATTCTTGTCCAATTAGGGTTTTTAAGCAATCTTGTGCATCCAATAGGTTTGTTTGTGTCATTGGATGAACATTTAGGTCATTTTCATCCTCCCTAGTCTTATTCTTGTCCAATTAGGGTTTTAATCAATCTTGTGCATCCAATAAGTTCATATGTGTCATTGGATGAACATTTAGGTCATTTTCGTCCTCCCTAGGCTTATTCTTGTGCAATTATGGTTTTTAACCAATCTTGTGCATTCAATAAGTTCATTTGTGTCATTGGATGAACATTTAGGTCATTTTCGTCCTCCCTAGGCTTATTCTTGTCCAATTAGGGTTTTTAAGCAATCTTGTGCATCCAATAAGTTCATTTGTGTCATTGGATGAACAATTAGGTCATTTTCGTCCTCCCTAGGCTTATTCTTGTCCAATTAGGGTTTTTAACCAATCTTGTGCATCCAATAAGTTCATTTGTGTCATTGGATGAACATTTAGGTCATTTTCGTCCTCCCTAGGCTTATTCTTGTCCAATTAGGGTTTTTAACCAATCTTGTGCATCCAATAAGTTCATTTGTGTCATTGGATGAACATTTAGGCCATTTTCGTCCTCCCTAGGCTTATTCTTGTCCAGTTAGGGTTTTTATGCAATCTTGTGCATCCAATAGGTGTGTTTGTGTCATTGGACGAACATTTAGGTAATTTTCGTCCTCCCTAGGCTTATTCTTGTCCAATTAGGGTTTTTAACCAATCTTGTGCATCCAATAAGTTCATTTGTGTCATTGGATGAACATTTAGGTCATTTTCGTCCTCCCTAGGCTTATTCTTGTCCAATTAGGGTTTTTAACCAATCTTGTGCATCCAATAGGTGTGTTTGTGTCATTGGATGAACAATTAGATCATTTTCGTCCTCCCTAGGCTTATTCGGGTCCAATTATGGTTTTTAACCAATCTTGTGCATCCAATAAGTTCATTTGTGACCTTGGATGAAAATTTAGGTCATTTTCGTCCTCCCTAGGCTTATTCTTGTCCAATTAGGGTTTCTTACCAATCTTGTGCATCCAATAAGTTTATTTGTGTCATTGGATGAACATTTAGGTCATTTTCGTCCTCCCTGGGCTTATTCTTGTCCAATTAGGGTTTTTAACCAATCTTGTGCATCCAATATGTTCATTTGTGTCATTGGATGAACATTTAAGTCATTTTCGTCCTCCGTAGGCTTATTCTTGTCGAATTAGGGTTTCTAACCAATCTTGTGCATCCAATAGGTGTGTTTGTGTCATTGGATGAACATTTAGGTCATTTTCGTCCTCCCTAGGCTTATTCTTGTCCAATTAGGGTTTTTAACCAATCTTGTGCATCCAATAA
Organism: Cicer pinnatifidum; assembly: GCA_037974775.1. NCBI lineage: Eukaryota > Viridiplantae > Streptophyta > Magnoliopsida > Fabales > Fabaceae > Cicer > Cicer pinnatifidum. Next base: position 17,939 of record JBBPBR010000590.1, on the reverse strand, counting down.
GTTCATTTGTGTCATTGGATGAACATTTAGGTCATTTTCGTCCTCCCTAGGCTTATTCTTGTCCAATTAGGGTTTTTAACCAATCTTGTGCATCCAATAAGTTCATTTGTGTCATTGGAGGAACATTTATGTCATTTTCGTCCTCCCTAGTCTTATTCTTGTCCAATTAGGGTTTTTATGCAATCTTGTGCATCCAATAGGTGTGTTTGTGTCATTGGACGAACATTTATGTCATTTTCGTCCTCCCTAGGATTATTCTTGTCCAATTAGGGTTTTTAACCAATCTTGTGCATCCAATAAGTTCATTTGTGTCATTGGATGAACATTTAGGTCATTTTCGTCCTCCCTAGGCTTATTCTTGTCCAATTAGGGTTTTTAACCAATCTTGTGCATCCAATAAGTTCATTTGTGTAATTGGATGAACATTTAGGTCATTTTCGTCCTCCCAAGGCTTATTCTTGTCCAATTAGGGTTTTTAACCAATCTTGTGCATCCAATAGGTGTGTTTGTGTCATTGGATGAACATTAAGGTCATTTTCGTCCTCCCTAGGCTTATTCTTGTCCAATTAGGGTTTTTAAGCAATCTTGTGCATCCAATAGGTGTGTTTGTGTCATTGGATGAACATTTAGGTCATTTTCATCCTCCCTAGGCTTATTGTTGTCCAATTAGGGTTTTTAACCAATCTTGTGCATCCAATAGGTGTGTTTGTGTCATTGGATGAACATTTAGGTCATTTTCGTCCTCCCAAGGCTTATTCTTGTCCAATTAGGGTTTTTAACCAATCTTGTGCATCCAATAAGTTCATTTGTGTCATTGGATGAACATTTAGGTCATTTTCGTCCTCCCTAGGCTTATTCTTGTCCAATTTGGGTTTTTAAGCAATCTTGTGCATTCAATAAGTTCATTTGTGTCATTGGATGAACATTTAGGTCATTTTTGTCTTCCCTAGGCTTATTCTTTTCCAATTAGGGTTTCTAACCAATCTTGTGTATCCAATAGGTGTGTTTTGTCGTTGGATGAACATTTAGGTCATTTTCGTACTCCCTAGGCTTATTCTTGCCCAATTAGGGTTTTTAACCAATCTTGTGCATCCAATAAGTTCATTTGTGTCATTGGTTGAACATTTAGGTCATTTTCGTCCTCCCTAGGCTTATTCTTGTCCAATTAGGGTTTTTAACCAATCTTGTGCATCCAATAGGTGTGTTTGTGTCATTTGATGAACATTTAGGTCATTTTCGTCCTCCCAAGGCTTATTCTTGTCCAATTAGAGTTTTAAACAATCTTGTGCATCCAATAAGTTTATTTGTGTCATTGGATGAATATTTAAGTCATTTTCGTCCACCCTAGGCTTATTCTTGTCCAATTAGGGTTTGTAACCAATCTTGTGCATCCAATAGGTGTGTTTGTGTCATTGGATGAACATTTAGGTCATTTTCGTCCTCCCTAGGCTTATTCTTGTCCAATTAGGGTTTTTAAGCAATCTTGTGCATCCAATAAGTTCATTTGTGTCATTGGTTGAACATTTAGGTCATTTTCGTCCTCCTTAGGCTTATTCTTGTCCAATTAGGGTTTTTAACCAATCTTGTTCATCCAATAGGTGTGTTTGTGTCATGGGATGAACATTTAGGTCATTTTCGTCCTCCCTAGTCTTATTCTTGTCCAATTAGGGTTTTAATCAATCTTGTGCATCCAATAAGTTCATATGTGTCATTGGATGAACATTTAGGTCATTTTCGTCCTCCCTAGGCTTATTCTTGTGCAATTATGGTTTTTAACCAATCTTGTGCATTCAATAAGTTCATTTGTGTCATTGGACGAACATTTAGGTCATTTTCGTCCACCCTAGGCTTATTCTTGTCCAATTAGGGTTTTTAACCAATTTTGTGCATCCAATAGGTGTGTTTGTGTCATTGGATGAACATTTAGGTCATTTTCGTCCTCCCTAGGCTTATTCTTGTCCAATTAGGGTTTTTAAGCAATCTTGTGCATCCAATAGGTGTGTTTGTGTCATTTGATGAACATTTAGGTCATTTTCGTCCTCCCAAGGCTTATTCTTGTCCAATTAGAGTTTTAAGCAATCTTGTGCATCCAATAAGTTTATTTGTGTCATTGGATGAACATTTAAGTCATTTTCGTCCACCCTAGGCTTATTCTTGTCAAATTAGGGTTTGTAACCAATCTTGTGCATCCAATAGGTGTGTTTGTGTCATTGGATGAACATTTAGGTCATTTTCGTCCTCCCTAGGCTTATTCTTGTCCAATTAGGGTTTTTAAGCAATCTTGTGCATCCAATAAGTTCATTTGTGTCATTGGATTAACATTTAAGTCATTTTCGTCCTCCCTAGGCTTATTCTTGTCCAATTAGGGTTTCTAACCAATCTTGTGCATCCAATAGGTCTATTTGTGTCATTGGATGAACATTTAGGTCATTTTCGTCCTCCCTAGGCTTATTCTTGTCCGATTAGGGTTTTTAAGCAATCTTGTGCATCCAATAAGTTCATTTGTGTCATTGGATGAACATTTAGGTCATTTTCGTCCTCCCTAGGCTTATTCTTGTCCAATTAGGGTTTTTAACCAATCTTGTGCATCCAATAGGTGTGTTTGTGTCATTGGATGAACATTTAGGTCATTTTCGTTCATTCTAGGCTTATTCTTGTCCAATTAGGGTTTTTAACCAATCTTGTGCGTCCAATAAGTTCATTTGTGTCATTGGATAAACATTTAGGTCATTTTCGTCCACCCTAGGCTTATTCTTGTCCAATTAGGGTTTTTAACCAATCTTGTGCATCCAATAAGTTCATTTGTGTCATTGGATGAACATTTAGGTCATTTTCGTCCTCCCAAGGCTTATTCTTGTCCAATTAGGGTTTTTAACCAATCTTGTGCATCCAATAAGTTCATTTGTGTCATTGGTAGAACATTTAGGTCATTTTTGTCCTCCTTAGGCTTATTCTTGTCCAATTAGGGTTTTTAACCAATCTTGTGCATCCAATAGGTGTGTTTGTGTCATTGGATGAACATTTAGGTCATTTTCGTCCTCCCTAGTCTTATTCTTGTCCAATTAGGGTTTTAATCAATCTTGTGCATCCAATAAGTTCATATGTGTCATTGGATGAACATTTAGGTCATTTTCGTCCTCCCTAGGCTTATTCTTGTGCAATTATGGTTTTTAACCAATCTTGTGCATTCAATAAGTTCATTTGTGTCATTGGATTAAGATTTAAGTCATTTTCGTCCTCCCTAAGCTTATTTTTGTCCAATTAGGGTTTTTAACCAATCTTGTGCATCCAATACGTGTGTTTGTGTCTTTGGATGAACATTTAGGTCATTTTCGTCCTCCCTAGGCTTATTCTTGTCCAATTAGGGTTTTTAACCAATCTTGTGCATCCAATAAGTTCATTTGTGTCATTGGATGAACATTTAGGTCATTTTCGTCCTCCCAAGGCATATTCTTTTGCAATTAGGGTTTCTAACCAATCTGGTGCATCCAATAGGTGTGTTTGTGTCATTTGATGAACATTTAGGTCATTTTCGTCCTCCCTATGCTTATTCTTGTCCAATTAGGGTGTTTAACCAATCTTGTGCATCCAATAGGTGTGTTTGTGTCATTGGATGAACATTTAGGTCATTTTCGTCCTCCCTAGGCATATTCTTGTCCAATTAGGGTTTCTAACCAATCTTGTGCATCCAATAGGTGTGTTTGTGTCATTGGATGAACATTTAGGTCATTTTCGTCCTCCCTAGGCTTATTCTTGTCCAATTAGGGTTTTTAACCAATCTTGTGCATCCAATAAGTTCATTTGTGTCATTGGATGAACATTTAGGTCATTTTCGTCCTCCTAAGGCTTATTCTTGTCCAATTAGGGTTTCTAACCAATCTTGTGCATCCAATAAGTTCATTTGTGTCATTGGATGAACATTTAGGTCATTTTCGTCCTCCCTAGGCTTATTCTTGTCCAATTAGGGTTTTTAAGCAATCTTGTGCATTCAATAAGTTCATTTGTGTCATTGGATGAACATTTAGGTCATTTTCGTCCTCCCTAGGCTTATTCTTGTCCAATTAGGGTTTCTAACCAATCTTGTGCATCCAATAGGTGTGTTTGTGTCATTGGATGAACATTTAGGTCATTTTCGTCCTCCCTAGGCTTATTCTTGTCCAATTAGGGTTTTTAACCAATCTTGTGCTTCCAATATGTTCATTTGTGTCATTGGATGAACATTTAGGTCATTTTCGTCCTCCCTAGGCTTATTCTTGTCCAATTAGGGTTTTTAACCAATCTTGTGCATCCAATAAGTTCATTTGTGTCATTGGATGAACATTTAGGTCATTATCGTCCTCCCTAGGCTTATTCTTGTCCAATTAGGGTTTCTAACCAATCTTGTGCATCCAATAGGTGTGTTTGTGTCATTGGATGAACATTTAGGTCATTTTCGTCCTCCCTAGGCTTATTCTTGTCCAATTAGGGTTTTTAACCAATCTTGTGCATCCAATAGGTTTGTTTGTGTCATTGGATGAACATTTAGGTCATTTTCATCCTCCCTAGGCTTATTGTTGTCCAATTAGGGTTTTTAACCAATCTTGTGCATCCAATAGGTGTGTTTGTGTCATTTGATGAACATTTAGGTCATTTTTGTCCTCCCAAGGCTTATTCTTGTCCAATTAGGGTTTTTAAGCAATCTTGTGCATCCAATAAGTTCATTTGTGTCATTGGATTAACATTTAAGTCATTTTCGTCCTCCCTAGTCTTATTCTTGTCCAATTAGGGTTTTAATCAATCTTGTGCATCCAATAAGTTCATATGTGTCATTGGATGAACATTTAGGTCATTTTCGTCCTCCCTAGGCTTATTCTTGTGCAATTATGGTTTTTAACCAATCTTGTGCATTCAATAAGTTCATTTGTGTCATTGGATGAACATTTAGGTCATTTTCGTCCACCCTAGGCTTATTCTTGTCCAATTAGGGTTTTTAACCAATTTTGTGCATCCAATAGGTGTGTTTGTGTCATTGGATGAACATTTAGGTCATTTTCGTCCTCCCTAGGCTTATTCTTGTCCAATTAGGGTTTTTAAGCAATCTTGTTCATCCAATAAGTTCATTTCTGTCTTTGGATGAACATTTAGGTCATTTTCGTCCTCGCTAGGCTTATTCTTGTCAAATTAAGGTTTTTAAGAAATCTTGTGCATCCGATAAGTTCATTTGTGTCATTGGATGAACATTTAGGTCATTTTCGTCCTCCCTAGGCTTATTCTTGTCCAATTAGGGTTTTTAAGCAATCTTGTGCATCCAATAGGTTTGTTTGTGTCATTGGATGAACATTTAGGTCATTTTCGTCCTCCCTAGGCTTATTGTTGTCCAATTAGGGTTTTTAACCAATCTTGTGCATCCAATAGGTGTGTTTGTGTCATTTGATGAACATTTAGGTCATTTTCGTCCTCCCAAGGCTTATTCTTGTCCAATTAGGGTTTTTAAGCAATCTTGTGCATCCAATAAGTTCATTTGTGTCATTGGATTAACATTTAAGTCATTTTCGTCCTCCCTAGGCTTATTCTTGTCCAATTAGGGTTTGTAACCAATCTTGTGAACCCAATAGGTGTGTTTGTGTCATTGGATGAACATTTAGGTCATTTTCGTCCTACCTAGGCTTATTCTTGTCCAATTAGGGTTTTTAAGCAATCTTGTGCATCCAATAACTTCATTTGTGTCATTGGATTAACATTTAAGTCATTTTCGTCCTCCCTAGGCTTATTCTTGTCCAATTAGGGTTTTTAACCAATCTTGTGCATCCAATAGGTGTCTTTGTGTCATTGGATGTACTTTTAGGTCATTTTCGTTCATTCTAGGCTTATTCTTGTCCAATTAGGGTTTTTAACCAATCTAGTGCATCCAATAAGTTCATTTGTGTCATTGGTTGAACATTTAGGTCATCTTCATCCTCCCTAGGCTTATTCTTGTCCAATTAGGGTTTTTAACCAATCTTGTGCATCCAATAGGTGTGTTTGTGTCATTTGATGAACATTTAGGTCATTTTCGTCCTCCCAAGGCTTATTCTTGTCCAATTAGAGTTTTAAGCAATCTTGTGCATCCAATAAGTTTATTTGTGTCATTGGATGAACATTTAAGTCATTTTCGTCCACCCTAGGCTTATTCTTGTCCAATTAGGGTTTTTAACCAATCTTGTGCATCCAATAGGTGTGTTTGTGTCATTGGATGAACATTTAGGTCATTTTCGTCCTCCCTAGGCTTATTCTTGTCCAATTAGGGTTTTTAAGCAATCTTGTTCATCCAATAAGTTCATTTCTGTCTTTGGATGAACATTTTGGTCATTTTCGTCCTCGATAGGCTTATTCTTGTCCAATTAAGGTTTTTAAGAAATCTTGTGCATCCGATAAGTTCATTTGTGTCATTGGATGAACATTTAGGTCATTTTCGTCCTCCCTAGGCTTATTCTTGTCCAATTAGGGTTTTTAAGCAATCTTGTGCATCCAATAGGTTTGTTTGTGTCATTGGATGAACATTTATGTCATTTTCATCCTCCCTAGGCTTATTGTTGTCCAATTAGGGTTTTTAACCAATCTTGTGCATCCAATAGGTGTGTTTGTGTCATTTGATGAGCATTTAGGTCATTTTCGTCCTCCCAAGGCTTATTCTTGTCCAATTAGGGTTTTTAAGCAATCTTGTGCATCCAATAAGTTCATTTGTGTCATTGGATTAACATTTAAGTCATTTTCGTCCTCCCTAGTCTTATTCTTGTCCAATTAGGGTTTTAATCAATCTTGTGCATCCAATAAGTTCATATGTGTCATTGGATGAACATTTAGGTCATTTTCGTCCTCCCTAGGCTTATTCTTGTGCAATTATGGTTTTTAACCAATCTTGTGCATTCAATAAGTTCATTTGTGTCATTGGATGAACATTTAGGTCATTTTCGTCCACCCTAGGCTTATTCTTGTCCAATTAAGGTTTTTAACCAATTTTGTGCATCCAATAGGTGTGTTTGTGTCATTGGATGAACATTTAGGTCATTTTCGTCCTCCCTAGGCTTATTCTTGTCCAATTAGGGTTTTTAAGCAATCTTGTGCATCTAATAGGTTTGTTTGTGTCATTGGATGAACATTTAGGTCATTTTCATCCTCCCTAGGCTTATTGTTGTCCAATTAGGGTTTTTAACCAATCTTGTGCATCCAATAGGTGTGTTTGTGTCATTTGATGAACATTTAGGTCATTTTCGTCCTCCCAAGGCTTATTCTTGTCCAATTAGGGTTTTTAAGCAATCTTGTGCATCAAATAAGTTCATTTGTGTCATTGGATTAACATTTAAGTCATTTTCGTCCTCCCTAGTCTTATTCTTGTCCAATTAGGGTTTTAATCAATCTTGTGCATCCAATAAGTTCATATGTGTCATTGGATGAACATTTAGGTCATTTTCGTCCTCCCTAGGCTTATTCTTGTGCAATTATGGTTTTTAACCAATCTTGTGCATTCAATAAGTTCATTTGTGTCATTGGATGAACATTTAGGTCATTTTCGTCCACCCTAGGCTTATTCTTGTCCAATTAGGGTTTTTAACCAATTTTGTGCATCCAAAAGGTGTGTTTGTGTCATTGGATGAACATTTAGGTCATTTTCGTCCTCCCAAGGCTTATTCTTGTCCAATTAGGGTTTTTAAAAAATCTTGTTCATCCAATAAGTTCATTTCTGTCTTTGGATGAACATTTAGGTCATTTTCGTCCTCGATAGGCTTATTCTTGTCCAATTAAGGTTTTTAAGAAATCTTGTGCATCCGATAAGTTCATTTGTGTCATTGGATGAACATTTAGGTCATTTTCGTCCTCCCTAGGCTTATTCTTGTCCAATTAGGGTTTTTAAGCAATCTTGTGCATCCAATAGGTTTGTTTGTGTCATTGGATGAACATTTAGGTCATTTTCATCCTCCCTAGGCTTATTGTTGTCCAATTAGGGTTTTTAACCAATCTTGTGCATCCAATAGGTGTGTTTGTGTCATTTGATGAACATTTAGGTCATTTTCGTCCTCCCAAGGCTTATTCATGTCCAATTAGGGTTTTTAAGCAATCTTGTGCATCCAATAAGTTCATTTGTGTCATTGGATTAACATTTAAGTCATTTTCGTCCTCCCTAGGCTTATTCTTGTCCAATTAGGGTTTGTAACCAATCTTGTGCATCCAATAGGTGTGTTTGTGTCATTGGATGAACATTTAGGTCATTTTCGTCCTACCTAGGCTTATTCTTGTCCAATTAGGGTTTTTAAGCAATCTTGTGCATCCAATAACTTCATTTGTGTCATTGGATTAACATTTAAGTCATTTTCGTCCTCCCTAGGCTTATTCTTGTCCAATTAGGGTTTTTAACTAATTTTGTGCATCCAATAGGTGTCTTTGTGTCATTGGATGAACTTTTAGGTCATTTTCGTTCATTCTAGGCTTATTCTTGTCCAATTAGGGTTTTTAACCAATCTTGTGCATCCAATAAGTTCATTTGTGTCATTGGTTGAACATTTAGGTCATCTTCATCCTCCCTAGGCTTATTCTTGTCCAATTAGGGTTTTTAACCAATCTTGTGCATCCAATAGGTGTGTTTGTGTCATTTGATGAACATTTAGGTCATTTTCGTCCTCCCAAGGCTTATTCTTGTCCAATTAGGGTTTTTAACCAATCTTGTGCATCCAATAAGTTCATTTGTGTCATTGGATGAACATTTAGGTCATTTTCGTCCTCCCTAGGCTTACTCTTGTCCAATTTGGGATTCTAACCAATCTTGTGCATCCAATAGGTGTGTTTGTGTCATTGGATGAACATTTAGGTCATTTTCGTCCTCCCTAGGGTTATTCTTGTCCAATTAGGGTTTTTAAGCAATCTTGTGCATCCAATAAGTTCATTTGTGTCATTGGATGAACATTTAGGTCATTTTCGTCCTCCCTAGGCTTATTCTTGTCCAATTAGGGTTTTTAACCAATCTTGTGCATCCAATAGGTGTGTTTGTGTCATTTGATGAACATTTAGGTCATTTGTCCTCCCAAGGCTTATTCTTGTCCAATTAGGGTTTTAATCAATCTTGTGCATCCAATAAGTTCATTTGTGTCATTGGATTAAGATTTAAGTCATTTTCATCCTCCCTAGTCTTATTCTTGTCCAGTTAGGGTTTTTAACCAATCTTGTGCATCCAATAGGTGTGTGTGTGTCATTGGATGAACATTTAGGTCATTTTCGTGCTCCCTAGGCTTATTCTTGTCCAATTAGGGTTTTTAACCAATCTTGTGCATCCAATAAGTTCATTTGTGTCATTGGATGAACATTTAGGTCATTTTCGTCCTCCCTAGGCTTATTCCTGTCCAATTGGGGTTTTCAACCAATCTTGTGCATCCAATAAGTTCATTTGTGTCATTGGATGAACATTTAGGTCATTTTCGTCCTCCCTAGGCTTATTCTTGTCCAATTAGGGTTTTTAACCAATCTTGTGCATCCAATAAGTTCATTTGTGTCATTGGATGAACATTTAGGTCATTTTCGTCCTCCCTAGGCTTATTCTTGTCCAATTAGGGTTTCTAACCAATCTTGTGCATCCAATAGGTGTATTTGTGTCATTGGATGAACATTTAGCTCATTTTCGTCCTCCCTAGGCTTATTCTTGTCCAATTAGGGTTTTTAAGCAATCTTGTGCATCCAATAAGTTCATTTGTGTCATTGGATGAACATTTAGGTCATTTTCGTCCTCCCTAGGCTTATTCTTGTCCAATTAGGGTTTTTAACCAATCTTGTGCATCCAATAGGTGTGTTTGTGTCATTGGATGAACATTTAGGTCATTTTCGTCCTCCCTAGTCTTATTCTTGTCCAATTAGGGTTTTATGCCAATCTTGTGCATCCAATAGGTGTGTTTGTGTCATTCGATGAACATTTAGGTCATTTTCGTCCTCCCAAGGCTTATTCTTATCCAATTAGGGTTTTAAGCAATCTTGTGCATCCAATAAGTTCATTTGTGTCATTGGATGAACATTTAGGTCATTTTCGTCCTCCCTAGGCTTATTCTTGTCCAATTAGGGTTTTTAAGCAATCTTGTGCATTCAATAAGTTCATTTGTGTCATTGGATGAACATTGAGGTCATTTTTGTCCTCCCTAGGCATATTCTTTTCCAATTAGGGTTTTTAAGCAATCTTGTGCATCCAATAAGTTCATTTGTGTCATTGGATGAACATTTAGGTCATTTTTGTCCTCCCTAGGCTTATTCTTGTCCAATTAGGGTTTCTAACCAATCTTGTGCATCCAATAGGTGTGTTTGTGTCATTGGACGAACATTTAGGTCATTTTCGTCCTCCCTAGGCTTATTCTTGTCCAATTAGGGTTTTTAACCAATCTTGTGCATCCAATAAGTTCATTTGTGTCATTGGATGAACATTTAGGTCATTTTCGTCCACCCTAGGCTTATTCTTGTCCGATTAGGGTTTTTATGCAATCTTGTGCATCCAATAGGTGTGTTTGTGTCATTGGACGAACATTTAGGTCATTTTCGTCCTCCCTAGGCTTATTCTTGTCCAATTAGGGTTTTTAACCAATCTTGTGCATCCAATAAGTTCATTTGTGTCATTGGATGAACATTTAGGTCATTTTCGTCCTCCCAAGTCTTATTCTTGTCCTATTAGGGTTTTTATGCAATCTTGTGCATCCAATAGGTGTGTTTGTGTCATTGGAGGAACATTTAGGCCATTTTCGTCCTCCCTAGTCTTATTCTTGTCCAATTAGGGTTTTTATGCAATCTTGTGCATCCAATAGGCGTGTTTGTGTCATTGGACGAACATTTAGGTCATTTTCGTCCTCTCTAGGCTTATTCTTGTCCGATTAGGGTTTTTATGCAATCTTGTGCATCCAATAGGTGTGTTTGTGTCATTGGACGAACATTTAGGTCATTTTCGTCCTCCCTAGGCTTATTCTTGTCCAATTAGGGTTTTTAACCAATCTTGTGCATCCAATAAGTTCATTTGTGTCATTGGATGAACATTTAGGTCATTTTCGTCCTACCTAGTCTTATTCTTGTCGAATTAGGGTTTTTATGCAATCTTGTGCATCCAATAGGTGTGTTTGTGTCATTGGAGGAACATTTAGGTCATTTTCGTCCTCCCTAGTTTTATTCTTATCCAATTAGGGTTTTTATGCAATCTTGTGCATCCAATAGGAGTGTTTGTGTCATTGGACGAACATTTAGGTCATTTTCGACCTCCCTAGGCTTATTCTTGTCCAATTAGGGTTTTTAACCAATCTTGTGCATCCAATAAGTTCATTTGTGTCATTGGATGAACATTTAGGTCATTTTCGTCCTCCCAAGTCATACTCTTGTCCTATTAGGGTTTTTATGCAATCTTGTGCATCCAATAGGTGTGTTTGTGTCATTGGAGGAAAATTTAGGTCATTTTCGTCCTCCCTAGTCTTATTCTTGTCCAATTAGGGTTTTTATGCAATCTTGTGCATCCAATAGGCGTGTTTGTGTCATTGGACGAACATTTAGGTCATTTTCGTCCTCCCTAGGCTTATTCTTGTCCGATTAGGGTTTTTATGCAATCTTGTGCATCCAATAGGTGTGTTTGTGTCATTGGACGAACATTTAGGTCATTTTCGTCCTCCCTAGGCTTATTCTTGTCCAATTAGGGTTTTTAACCAATCTTGTGCATCCAATAAGTTCATTTGTGTCATTGGCAGAACATTTAGGTCATTTTCGTCCTCCCTAGTCTTATTCTTGTCGAATTAGGGTTTTTATGCAATCTTGTGCATCCAATAGGTGTGTTTGTGTCATTGGAGGAACATTTAGGTCATTTTCGTCCTCCCTAGACTTATTCTTGTCCAATTAGGGTTTTTATGCAATCTTGTGCATCCAATAGGTGTGTTTGTGTCATTGGATGAACATTTAGGTCATTTTCGTCCTCCCTAGGCTTATTCTTGTCCAATTAGGGTTTTTAAGCATTCTTGTGCATCCAATAAGTTCATTTGTGTCATTGGATGAACATTTAGGTCATTTTCGTCCTCCCTAGGCTTATTCTTGTCCAATTAGGGTTTTTAAGCAATCTTGTGCATCCAATAAGTTCATTTGTGTCATTGGATGAACATTTAGGTCATTTTCGTCCTCCCTAGGCTTATTCTTGTCCAATTAGGGTTTCTAACCAATCTTGTGCATTCAATAGGTGTATTTGTGTCATTGGATAAACATTTAGGTCATTTTGGTCCTCCCTAGGCTTATTCTTGTCCAATTAGGGTTTTTAAGCAATCTTGTGCATCCAATAGGTGTGTTTGTGTCATTGGATGAACATTTAGGTCATTTTCGTCCTCCCTAGGCTTATTCTTGTCCAATTAGGGTTTTTAAGCAATCTTGTTCATCCAATAAGTTCATTTCTGTCTTTGGATGAACATTTAGGTCATTTTCGTCCTCGCTAGGCTTATTCTTGTCAAATTAAGGTTTTTAAGAAATCTTGTGCATCCGATAAGTTCATTTGTGTCATTGGATGAACATTTAGGTCATTTTCGTCCTCCCTAGGCTTATTATTGTCCAATTAGGGTTTTTAAGCAATCTTGTGCATCCAATAGGTTTGTTTGTGTCATTGGATGAACATTTAGGTCATTTTCATCCTCCCTAGGCTTATTGTTGTCCAATTAGGGTTTTTAACCAATCTTGTGCATCCAATAGGTGTGTTTGTGTCATTGGATGAACATTTAGGTCATTTTCGTCCTCCCAAGGCTTATTCTTGTCCAATTAGGGTTTTTAAGCAATCTTGTGCATCCAATAAGTTCATTTGTGTCATTGGATTAACATTTAAGTCATTTTCGTCCTCCCTAGGCTTATTCTTGTCCAATTAGGGTTTGTAACCAATCTTGTGAACCCAATAGGTGTGTTTGTGTCATTGGATGAACATTTAGGTCATTTTCGTCCTACCTAGGCTTATTCTTGTCCAATTAGGGTTTTTAAGCAATCTTGTGCATCCAATAACTTCATTTGTGTCATTGGATTAACATTTAAGTCATTTTCGTCCTCCCTAGGCTTATTCTTGTCCAATTAGGGTTTTTAACCAATCTTGTGCATCCAATAGGTGTCTTTGTGTCATTGGATGTACTTTTAGGTCATTTTCGTTCATTCTAGGCTTATTCTTGTCCAATTAGGGTTTTTAACCAATCTAGTGCATCCAATAAGTTCATTTGTGTCATTGGTTGAACATTTAGGTCATCTTCATCCTCCCTAGGCTTATTCTTGTCCAATTAGGGTTTTTAACCAATCTTGTGCATCCAATAGGTGTGTTTGTGTCATTTGATGAACATTTAGGTCATTTTCGTCCTCCCAAGGCTTATTCTTGTCCAATTAGAGTTTTAAGCAATCTTGTGCATCCAATAAGTTTATTTGTGTCATTGGATGAACATTTAAGTCATTTTCGTCCACCCTAGGCTTATTCTTGTCCAATTAGGGTTTTTAACCAATCTTGTGCATCCAATAGGTGTGTTTGTGTCATTGGATGAACATTTAGGTCATTTTCGTCCTCCCTAGGCTTATTCTTGTCCAATTAGGGTTTTTAACCAATCTTGTGTATCCAATAGGCGTGTTTAGTCATTTGATGAACATTTAGGTTATTTTCATCCTCCCTAGGCTTATTCTTGTCCAATTAGGGTTTTTAACCAATCTTGTGCATCCAATAAGTTCATTTGTGTCATTGGATTAACATTTAGGTCATTTTCGTCCTCCCTAGGCTTATTCTTGTCCAATTAGGGTTTCTAACCAATCTTGTGCATCCAATAGGTGTGTGTGTGTCATTGGATGAACATTTAGGTCATTTTCGTCCTCCCTAGGCTTATTCTTGTCCAATTAGGGTTTTTAACCAATCTTGTGCATCCAATAGGTGTGTTTGTGTCATTGGATGAACATTTAGGTCATTTTCTTTCACTCTAGGCTTATTCTTGTCCAATTAGGGTTTTTAAGCAATCTTGTGCATCCAATAGGTGTGTTTGTGTCATTGGATGAACATTTAGGTCATTTTCGTCCTCCCTAGGCTTATTCTTGTCCAATTAGGGTTTTTAACCAATCTTGTGCATCCAATAGGTGTATTTGTGTCATTGGATGAACATTTAGGTCATTTTCGTCCTCCCTAAGTTTATTCTTGTCTAATTAGGGTTTTTAAGCAATCTTGTGCATCCAATAAGTTCATTTGTGTCATTGGATGAACATTTAGGTCATTTTCGTCCTCCCTAGGCTTATTCTTGTCCAATTAGGGTTTTTAACCAATCTTGTGCATCCAATAGGTGTGTTTGTGTCATTGGATGAACATTTAGGTCATTTTCGTCCTCCCTAGGCTTATTCTTGTCCAATTAGGATTTTTAATCAATCTTGTGCATCCAATAAGTTCATTTGTGTCATTGGATGAACATTTAGGTCATTTTCGTCCTCCCTAGAATTATTCTTGTCCAATTAGGGTTTCTAACCAATCTTGTGCATCCAATAAGTTCATTTGTGTCATTGGATGAACATTTAGGTCATTTTCGTCCTCCCTAGGCTTATTCTTGTCTAATTAGGGTTTTTAAGCAATCTTGTGCATCCAATAAGTTCATTTGTGTCATTGTATGAACATTTAGGTCATTTTCGTCCTCCCTAGGCTTATTCTTGTTCAATTAGGGTTTCTAACCAATCTTGTGCATCCAATAGGTGTGTTTGTGTCATTGGATGAACATTTAGGTCATTTTCGTCCTCCCTAGGCTTATTCTTGTCTAATTAGGGTTTTTAAGCAATCTTCTGCATCCAATAAGTTCATTTGTGTCATTGGATGAACATTTAGGTCATTTATGTCCTCCCTAGGCTTATTCTTGTCCAATTATGGTTTTTAACCAATCTTGTGCATCCAATAGGTGTGTTTGTGTCATTGGATGAACATTTAGGTCATTTTTGTCCTCCCTAGGCTTATTCTTGTCCAATTAGGGTTTCTAACCAATCTTGTGATTCCAATAGGTGTATTTGTGTCATTGGTTGAACATTTAGGTCATTTTCGTCCTCCGTAGGCTTATTCTTGTCCAATTAGGGTTTTTAAGCAATCTTGTGCATCCAATAGGTGTGTTTGTGTCATTGGATGAACATTTAGGTCATTTTCGTCCTCCCTAGGCTTATTCTTGTCCAATTAGGGTTTTTAACCAATCTTGTGCATCCAATAGGTTTGTTTGTGTCATTGGATGAACATTTAGGTCATTTTCATCCTCCCTAGGCTTATTGTTGTCCAATTAGGGTTTTTAACCAATCTTGTGCATCCAATAGGTGTGTTTGTGTCATTTGATGAACATTTAGGTCATTTTTGTCCTCCCAAGGCTTATTCTTGTCCAATTAGGGTTTTTAAGCAATCTTGTGCATCCAATAAGTTCATTTGTGTCATTGGATTAACATTTAAGTCATTTTCGTCCTCCCTAGTCTTATTCTTGTCCAATTAGGGTTTTAATCAATCTTGTGCATCCAATAAGTTCATATGTGTCATTGGATGAACATTTAGGTCATTTTCGTCCTCCCTAGGCTTATTCTTGTGCAATTATGGTTTTTAACCAATCTTGTGCATTCAATAAGTTCATTTGTGTCATTGGATGAACATTTAGGTCATTTTCGTCCACCCTAGGCTTATTCTTGTCCAATTAGGGTTTTTAACCAATTTTGTGCATCCAATAGGTGTGTTTGTGTCATTGGATGAACATTTAGGTCATTTTCGTCCTCCCTAGGCTTATTCTTGTCTAATTAGGGTTTTTAAGCAATCTTGTGCATCCAATAGGTTTGTTTGTGTCATTGGATGAACATTTAGGTCATTTTCATCCTCCCTAGGCTTATTGTTGTCCAATTAGGGTTTTTAACCAATCTTGTGCATCCAATAGGTGTGTTTGTGTCATTTGATGAACATTTAGGTCATTTTCGTCCTCCCTAGGCTTATTCTTGTCCAATTAGGGTTTTTAAGCAATCTTGTTCATCCAATAAGTTCATTTCTGTCTTTGGATGAACATTTTGGTCATTTTCGTCCTCGATAGGCTTATTCTTGTCCAATTAAGGTTTTTAAGAAATCTTGTGCATCCGATAAGTTCATTTGTGTCATTGGATGAACATTTAGGTCATTTTCGTCCTCCCTAGGCTTATTCTTGTCCAATTAGGGTTTTTAAGCAATCTTGTGCATCCAATAGGTTTGTTTGTGTCATTGGATGAACATTTAGGTCATTTTCGTCCTCCCTAGGCTTATTGTTGTCCAATTAGGGTTTTTAACCAATCTTGTGCATCCAATAGGTGTGTTTGTGTCATTTGATGAACATTTAGGTCATTTTCGTCCTCCCAAGGCTTATTCTTGTCCAATTAGGGTTTTTAAGCAATCTTGTGCATCCAATAAGTTCATTTGTGTCATTGGATGAACATTTAGGTCATTTTCGTCCTCCCTAGGCTTATTCTTGTCCAATTAAGGTTTTTAACCAATCTTGGGCATCCAATAGGTGTGTTTGTGTCATTGGATGATCATTTAGGTCATTTTCGTCCTCCTTAGGCTTATTCTTGTCCAATTAGGGTTTTTAACCAATCTTGTGCATCCAATAAGTTCATTTGTGTCATTGGATAAACATTTAGGTCATTTTCGTCCACCCTAGGCTTATTCTTGTCCAATTAGGGTTTTTAACCAATTTTGTGCATCCAATAGGTGTGTTTGTGTCATTGGATGAACATTTAGGTCATTTTCGTCCTCCCTAGGCTTATTCTTGTCCAATTAGGGTTTTTAAGCAATCTTGTGCATCCAATAGGTTTGTTTGTGTCATTGGATGAACATTTAGGTCATTTTCATCCTCCCTAGTCTTATTCTTGTCCAATTAGGGTTTTAATCAATCTTGTGCATCCAATAAGTTCATATGTGTCATTGGATGAACATTTAGGTCATTTTCGTCCTCCCTAGGCTTATTCTTGTGCAATTATGGTTTTTAACCAATCTTGTGCATTCAATAAGTTCATTTGTGTCATTGGATGAACATTTAGGTCATTTTCATCCTCCCTAGGCTTATTGTTGTCCAATTAGGGTTTTTAACCAATCTTGTGCATCCAATAGGTGTGTTTGTGTCATTTGATGAACATTTAGGTCATTTTCGTCCTCCCAAGGCTTATTCTTGTCCAATTAGGGTTTTTAAGCAATCTTGTGCATCCAATAAGTTCATTTGTGTCATTGGATTAACATTTAAGTCATTTTCGTCCTCCCTAGGCTTATTCTTGTCCAATTAGGGTTTGTAACCAATCTTGTGAACCCAATAGGTGTGTTTGTGTCATTGGATGAACATTTAGGTCATTTTCGTCCTACCTAGGCTTATTCTTGTCCAATTAGGGTTTTTAAGCAATCTTGTGCATCCAATAACTTCATTTGTGTCATTGGATTAACATTTAAGTCATTTTCGTCCTCCCTAGGCTTATTCTTGTCCAATTAGGGTTTTTAACCAATCTTGTGCATCCAATAGGTGTCTTTGTGTCATTGGATGAACTTTTAGGTCATTTTCGTTCATTCTAGGCTTATTCTTGTCCAATTAGGGTTTTTAACCAATCTAGTGCATCCAATAAGTTCATTTGTGTCATTGGTTGAACATTTAGGTCATCTTCATCCTCCCTAGGCTTATTCTTGTCCAATTAGGGTTTTTAACCAATCTTGTGCATCCAATAGGTGTGTTTGTGTCATTTGATGAACATTTAGGTCATTTTCGTCCTCCCAAGGCTTATTCTTGTCCAATTAGAGTTTTAAGCAATCTTGTGCATCCAATAAGTTTATTTGTGTCATTGGATGAACATTTAAGTCATTTTCGTCCACCCTAGGCTTATTCTTGTCCAATTAGGGTTTGTAACCAATCTTGTGCATCCAATAGGTGTGTTTGTGTCATTGGATGAACATTTAGGTCATTTTCGTCCTCCCTAGGCTTATT
>JBBPBR010000589.1:33800-49592 GCA_037974775.1 Cicer pinnatifidum | reverse complement strand
ATCCAATGACACAAATAAACTTATTGGATGCACAAGATTGCTTAAAACTCTAATTGGACAAGAATAAGCCTAGGGAGGATGAAGATGACCTAAATGTTCAACCAATGACACAAATGAACTTATTGGATGCACAAGATTGGTTAAAAACCCTAATTGGACAAGAATAAGCCTAGAATGAACGAAAATGACCTAAAAGTTCATCCAATGACACAAAGACACCTATTGGATGCACAAGATTGGTTAAAAACCCTAATTGGACAAGAATAAGCCTAGGGAGGACGAAAATGACTTAAATGTTAATCCAATGACACAAATGAAGTTATTGGATGCACAAGATTGCTTAAAAACCCTAATTGGACAAGAATAAGCTTAGGTAGGACGAAAATGACCTAAATGTTCATCCAATGACACAAACACACCTATTGGATGCACAAGATTGGTTACAAACCCTAATTGGACAAGAATAAGCCTAGGGAGGACGAAAATGACTTAAATGTTAATCCAATGACACAAATGAACTTATTGGATGCACAAGATTGCTTAAAAACCCTAATTGGACAAGAATAAGCCTTGGGAGGACGAAAATGACCTAAATGTTCATCAAATGACACAAACACACCTATTGGATGCACAAGATTGGTTAAAAACCCTAATTGGACAACAATAAGCCTAGGGAGGATGAAAATGACCTAAATGTTCATCCAATGACACAAACAAACCTATTGGATGCACAAGATTGCTTAAAAACCCTAATTGGACAATAATAAGCCTAGGGAGGACGAAAATGACCTAAATGTTCATCCAATGACACAAATGAACTTATCGGATGCACAAGATTTCTTAAAAACCTTAATTTGACAAGAATAAGCCTAGCGAGGACGAAAATGACCTAAATGTTCATCCAAAGACAGAAATGAACTTATTGGATGAACAAGATTGCTTAAAAACCCTAATTGGACAAGAATAAGCCTAGGGAGGACGAAAATGACCTAAATGTTCATCCAATGACACAAACACACCTATTGGATGCACAAAATTGGTTAAAAACCCTAATTGGACAAGAATAAGCCTAGGGTGGACGAAAATGACCTAAATGTTCATCCAATGACACAAACAAACCTATTGGATGCACAAGATTGCTTAAAAACCCTAATTGGACAAGAATAAGCCTAGGGAGGACGAAAATGACCTAAATGTTCATCCAATGACACAAATGAACTTATCGGATGCACAAGATTTCTTAAAAACCTTAATTGGACAACAATAAGCCTATCGAGGACGAAAATGACCTAAATGTTCATCCAAAGACAGAAATGAACTTATTGGATGAACAAGATTGCTTAAAAACCTTAATTGGACAAGAATAAGCCTAGGGAGGACGAAAATGACCTAAATGTTCATCCAATGACACAAACACACCTATTGGATGCACAAAATTGGTTAAAAACCCTAATTGGACAAGAATAAGCCTAGGGTGGACGAAAATGACCTAAATGTTCATCCAATGACACATATGAACTTATTGGATGCACAAGATTGATTAAAACCCTAATTGGACAAGAATAAGACTAGGGAGGACGAAAATGACTTAAATGTTAATCCAATGACACAAATGAACTTATTGGATGCACAAGATTGCTTAAAAACCCTAATTGGACAAGAATAAGCCTTAGGAGGACGAAAATGACCTAAATGTTCATCAAATGACACAAACACACCTATTGGATGCACAAGATTGGTTAAAAACCCTAATTGGACAACAATAAGCCTAGGGAGGATGAAAATGACCTAAATGTTCATCCAATGACACAAACAAACCTATTGGATGCACAAGATTGCTTAAAAACCCTAATTAGACAAGAATAAGCCTAGGGAGGACGAAAATGACCTAAATGTTCATCCAATGACACAAACACACCTATTGGATGCACAAAATTGGTTAAAAACCCTAATTGGACAAGAATAAGCCTAGGGAGGACGAAAATGACCTAAATGTTCATCCAATGACACAAAGGAACATATTGGATGCACAAGATTGGTTAAAAACCCTAATTGGACAAGAATAAGCCTAGGGAGGACGAAAATGACCTAAATGTTCATCCAATGACACAATTGAACTTATTGGATGCACAAGATTGGTTAAAAACCCTAATTGGACAAGAATAAGCCTAGGGAGGACGAAAATGACCTAAATGTTCATCCAATGACACAAACACAGCTATTGGATGCACAAGATTGGTTAAAAACCCTAATTGGACAAGAATAAGCCTAGGGAGGACGAAAATGACCTAAATGTTCATCCAATAACACAAATACACCTATTGGATGCACAAGATTGGTTAGAAACCCTAATTGGACTAGAATAAGCCTATGGAGGACGAAAATGACCTAAATGTTCATCCAATGACACAAACACACCTATTGGATGCACAAGATTGGTTAGAAACCCTAATTGGACAAGAATAAGCCTAGGGAGGACGAAAATGACCTAAATGTTCATCCAATAACACAAACACACCTATTGGATGCACAAGATTGGTTAAAAACCCTAATTGGACAAGAATAAGCCTAGGGAGGACGAAAATGACCTAAATGTTCATCCAATAACACAAATACACTTATTGGATGCACAAGATTGCTTAAAAACCCTAATTAGACAAGAATAAGCCTAGGCGAAAATGACCTAAATGTTCATCAAATGACACAAATACACCTATTGGATGCACAAGATTGGTTAGAAACCCTAATTGGACAAGAATAAGCCTAGGGAGGACGAAAATGACCTAAATGTTCATCCAATGACACAAACACACCTATTAGATACACAAGATTGGTTAAAAACCCTAATTGGACAAGAATAAGCCTTGGGAGGACGAAAATGACCTAAATGTTCATCCAATGACACAAATGAACTTATTGGATGCACAAGATTGGTTAAAAACCCTAATTGGACAAGAATAAGCCTAGGGTGGATTAAAATGACCTAAATGTTCATCCAATGACACAAATGAACTTATTGGATGCACAAAATTGGTTAAAAACCCTAATTGGACAAGAATAAGCCTAGGGAGAACGAAAATGACCTAAATGTTCATCCAATGACACAAACACACCTATTGGATGCACAAGATTGGTTAAAAACCCTAATTGGACAAGAATAAGCCTTGGGAGGACGAAAATGACCTAAATGTTCATCCAATGACACAAATGAACTTATTGGATGCACAAGATTGGTTAAAAACCCTAATTGGACAAGAATAAGACTAGGGAGGACGAAAATGACCTAAATGTTCATCCAATGACACAAACACAACTACTGGATGCACAAGATTGGTTAAAAACCCTAATTGGACAACAATAAGCCTAGGGAGGATGAAAATGACCTAAATGTTCATCTAATGACACATACACACCTACTGGATGCACAAGATTGGTTAAAAACCCTAATTGGACAACAATAAGCCTAGGGAGGATGAAAATGACCTAAATGTTCATCTAATGACACAAACAAACCTATTGGATGCACAAGATTGGTTAAAAACCCTAATTGCACAAAACTAAGCCTAGTGAGGACGAAAATAACCTAAATGTTCATCCAATGACACAAATGAACTTATTGGATGCACAAGATTGCTTAAAACCCTAATTGGTCAAGAATAAGACTAGGGAGGACGAAAATGACCTAAATGTTCATCCAATGACACAAACACACCTATTGGATGCACAAGATTGGTTAGAAACCCTAATTGAACAAGAATAAGCCTAGAGAGGATGAAAATGACCTAAATGTTCATCCAATGAAACAAATGAACTTATTGGATTCACAAGATTGCTTAAAAACCTTAATTGGACAAGAATAATCCTAGGGAGGACGAAAATGACCTAAATGTTCATCCAATGACACAAATGAACTTATTGGATGCACAAGATTGGTTAAAAACCCTAATTGGACAAGAATAAGCCTTGGGAGGACGAAAATGACCTAAATGTTCATCCAATGACACAAATGAACTTATTGGATGCACAAGATTGGTTAAAAACCCTAATTGGACAAGAATAAGCCTAGGGTGGACGAAAATAACCTAAACGTCTATCCAATGACACAAATGAACTTATCGGATGCACAAGATTGGTTAAAAACCTTAATTGGACAAGAATAAGCCTATGGAGAACGAAAATGACGTATATGTTCATCCAATGACACAAACACACCTATTGGATGCACAAGATTGGTTAAAAACCCTAATTGGACAAGAATAAGCCTAGGGAGGACGAAAATGACCTAAATGTTCATCCAATGACACAAATGAACTTATTGGATGCACAAGATTGGTTAAAAACCCTAATTGAACAACAATAAGCCTAGGGAGGACGAAAATGACCTAAATGTTCATCCAATGACACAAACGCACCTATTGGGTGCACAAGATTGGCTTAAAACCCTAATAGGACAAGAATAAGACTTGGGAGGACGAAAATGACCTAAATGTTCATCCAATGACACAAACACACCTATTGGATGCACAAGATTGGTTAAAAACCCTAATTGGACAACAATAAGCCTAGGGAGGATGAAAATGACCTAAATGTTCATCTAATGACACAAACACACCTATTGGATGCACAAGATTGGTTAAAAACCCTAATTGCACAAAACTAAGCCTAGTGAGGACGGAAATAACCTAAATGTTCATCCAATGACACAAATGAACTTATTGGATGCACAAGATTGCTTAAAACCCTAATTGGACAAGAATAAGACTAGGGAGGACGAAAATGACCTAAATGTTCATCCAATGACACAAACACACCTATTGGATGCACAAGATTGGTTAGAAACCCTAATTGAACAAGAATAAGCCTAGGGAGGACGAAAATGACCTAAATGTTCATCCAATGACACAAATGAACTTATTGGATGCACATGATTGCTTAAAACCCTAATTGGACAAGAATAAGACTAGGGAGGACGAAAATGACCTAAATGTTCATCCAATGACACAAACACACCTATTGGATGCACAAGATTGGTTAGAAACCCTAATTGAACAAGAATAAGCCTAGGGAGGACGAAAATGACCTAAATGTTCATCCAATGACACAAATGAACTTATTGGATGCACAAGATTGCTTAAAAACCCTAATTGGATAAGAATAAGCCTAGGGAGGACGAAAATGACCTAAATGTTCATCCTATGACACAAATGAACTTATTGGATGCACAAGATTGGTTAAAAACCCTAATTGGACAAGAATAAGCCTTGGGAGGACGAAAATGACCTAAATGTTCATCCAATGACACAAATGAACTTATTGGATGCACAAGATTGGTTAAAAACCCTAATTGGACATGAATAAGCCTAGGGTGGACGAAAATGACCTAAATGTTCATCCAATGACACAAATGAACTTATTGGATGCACAAGATTGCTTAAAAACCCTAATTGGACAAGAATAAGCCTAGGGAGGACGAAAATGACCTAAATGTTCATCCAATGACACAAATGAACTTATTGGATGCACAAGATTGGTTAAAAACCCTAATTGGACAAGAATAAGCCTAGGGAGGACGAAAATGACCTAAATGTTCATCCAATGACACAAATAAACTTATTGGATGCACAAGATTGGTTAAAAATCCTAAATGGACAAGAATAAGCCTAGGGAGGACGAAAATGACCTAAATGTTCATCCAATGACACAAATACACCTATTGGATGCACAAGATTGGTTAAAAACCCTAATTGGACAACAATATGCCTAGGGAGGACGAAAATGACCTAAATGTTCATCCAATGACACAAATGAACTTATTGGATGCACAAGATTTCTTAAAAACCCTAATTGGACAAGAATAAGCCTAGGGAGGACGAAAATGACCTAAATGTTCATCCAATGACACAAATACACCTATTGGAATCACAAGATTGGTTAGAAACCCTAATTGGACAAGAATAAGCCTAGGGAGGACGAAAATGACCTAAATGTTCATCCAATGATACAAACACACCTATTGGATGCACAAGATTGGTTAAAAACCATAATTGGACAAGAATAAGCCTAGGGAGGACATAAATGACCTAAATGTTCATCCAATGACACAAATGAACTTATTGGATGCACAAGATTGCTTAAAAACCCTAATTAGACAAGAATAAGCCTAGAGAGGACGAAAATGACCTAAATGTTCATCCAATGACACAAATGAACTTATTGGATGCACAAGATTGGTTAGAAACCCTAATTGGACAAGTATAATTCTAGGGAAGACGAAAATGACCTAAATGTTCATCCAATGACACAAATGAACTTATTGGATGCACAAGATTGGTTAAAAATCCTAATTGGAGAAGAATAAGCCTAGGGAGGACGAAAATGACCTAAATGTTCATCCAATGACACAAACACACCTATTGGATGCACAAGATTGGTTAAAAACCCTAATTGGACAAGAATAAGCCTAGGGAGGACGAAAGTGACCTAAATGTTCATCCAATGACACAAACACAGCTATTGGATGCACAAGATTGGTTAAAAACCCTAATTGGACAAGAATAAGCCTAGGGAGGACGAAAATGACCTAAATGTTCTTCCAATAACACAAATGAACTTATTGGATGAACAAGATTGCTTAAAAACCGAAATTAGACAAGAATAAGCCTAGGGAGGACGAAAATAACCTAAATGTTCATCCAATGACACAAATAAACTTATTGGATGCACAAGATTGGTTAGAAACCCTAATTGGACAAGAATAAGCCTAGGGAGGACGAAAATGACCTAAATGTTCATCCAATGACATAAATGAACTTATTGGATGCACAAGATTGGTTAAAAATCCTAATTGGACAAGAATAACCCTAGGGAGGACGAAAATGACCTAAATGTTCATCCAATGACACAAATGAACTTATTGGATGCACAAGATTGGTTAAAAACCTTAATTTGACAAGAATAAGACTAGGGAGGACGAAAATGACCTAAATGTTCATCCAATGACACAAACACACCTATTGGATGCACAAGATTGGTTAGAAACCCTAATTGAACAAGAATAAGCCTAGGGAGGACGAAAATGACTTAAATCTTAATCCAATGACACAAATGAACTTATTGGATGCACAAGATTGCTTTAAACCCTAATTGGACAAGAATAAGACTAGGGAGGATGAGAATGACCTAAATGTTCATCAAATGACACAAACACACCTATTGGATGCACAAGATTGGTTAAAAACCGTAATTGGACAACAATAAGCCTAGGGAGGATGAAAATGACCTAAATGTTCATCTAATGACACAAACACACCTATTGGATGCACAAGATTGGTTAAAAACCCTAATTGCACAAAACTAAGCCTAGTGAGGACGAAAATAACCTAAATGTTCATCCAATGACACAAATGAACTTATTGGATGCACAAGATTGCTTAAAACCCTAATTGGACAAGAATAAGACTAGGGAGGACGAAAATGACCTAAATGTTCATCCAATGACACAAACACACCTATTGGATGCACAAGATTGGTTAGAAACCCTAATTGAACAAGAATAAGCCTAGGGAGGACGAAAATGACCTAAATGTTCATCCAATGAAACAAATGAACTTATTGGATTCACAAGATTGCTTAAATACCCTAATTGGACAAGAATAAGCCTAGGGAGGAAGAAAATGACCTAAATGTTCATCCAATGACACAAATGAACTTATTGGATGCACAAGATTGGTTAAAAACCCTAATTGGACAAGAATAAGCCTTGGGATGACGAAAATGACCTAAATGTTCATCCAATAACACAAATGAACCTATTGGATGCACAAGAATGTTTAAAAACCCTAATTGGACAAGAATAAGCCTAGGGTGGACGAAAATGACCTAAATGTTCATCCAATGAAACAAATGAACTTATTGGATGCACAAGATTGGTTAAAAACCCTAATTGCACAAAAGTAAGCCTAGTGAGGACGAAAATGACCTAAATGTTCATCCAATGACACAAATGAACTTATTGGATGCACAAGATTGGTTAAAAACCCTAATTGGACAAGAATAAGCCTTGGGATGACGAAAATGACTTAAATGTTCATCCAATGACACAAATGAACCTATTGGATGCACAAGAATGGTTAAAAACCCTAATTTGACAAGAATAAGCCTAGGGTGGACGAAAATGACCTAAATGTTTATCCAATGACACAAATGAACTTATTGGATGCACAAGATTGGTTAAAAACCCTAATTGGACAAGAATAAGCCTAGGGAGGACGAAAATGACCTAAATGTTCATCCAATGACACAAACACACCTATTGGATGCACAAGATTGGTTAAAAACCCTAATTGGACAAGAATAAGCATAGGGAGGACGAAAATCACCTAAATGTTCATCCAATGACACAAACACACCTATTGGATGCACAAGATTTGTTAGAAACCCTACTTGGACAAGAATAAGCCTACGAAGGACGAAAATAACCTAAATGTTCATCAAATGACTAAACACACCTATTGGATGCACAAGATTGGTTAGAAACCCTAATTGGACAAGAATAAGCCTAGGGAGGACGAAAATGACCTAAATGTTGACCCAATGACACAAATGAACTTATTGGATTCACAAGATTGGTTAAAAACCCTAATTGGACAAGAATAAGCCTAGGGAGGACGAAAATGACCTAAATGTTCATCCAATGACACAAACACACCTATTGGATGCACAAGATTGGTTAAAAACCCTAATTGGACAAGAATAAGCCTAGGGTGGACGAAAATGACTTAAATGTTCATCCAATGACACAAATAAACTTATTGGATGCACAAGATTGCTTAAAACTCTAATTGGACAAGAATAAGCCTTGGGAGGACGAAAATGACCTAAATGTTCATCAAATGACACAAACACACCTATTGGATGCACAAGATTGGTTAAAAACCCTAATTGGACAAGAATAAGCCTAGGGAGGATGAAGATGACCTAAATGTTCAACCAATGACACAAATGAACTTATTGGATGCACAAGATTGGTTAAAAACCCTAATTGGACAAGAATAAGCCTAGAATGAACGAAAATGACCTAAAAGTTCATCCAATGACACAAAGACACCTATTGGATGCACAAGATTGGTTAAAAACCATAATTGCACAAGAATAAGCCTAGGGAGGACGAAAATGACCTAAATGTTCATCCAATGACAAATATGAACTTATTGGATGCACAAGATTGATTAAAACCCTAATTGGAAAAGAATAAGACTAGGGAGGACGAAAATGACCTAAATGTTCATCCAATGACACAAACACACCTATTGGATGCACAAGATTTGTTAAAAACCCTAATTGGACAAGAATAAGCCTAAGGAGGACGAAAATGACCTAAATGTTCAACCAATGACACAAATGAATTTATTGGATGCACAAGATTGCTTAAAAACCCTAATTGGACAAGAATAAGCCTAGGGAGGACGAAAATGACCTAAATGTTCATCCAATGACACAAACACACCTATTGGATGCACAAGATTGGTTACAAACCCTAATTGGACAAGAATAAGCCTAGGGTGGACGAAAATGACTTAAATGTTCATCCAATGACACAAATAAACTTATTGGATGCACAAGATTGCTTAAAACTCTAATTGGACAAGAATAAGCCTAGGGAGGATGAAGATGACCTAAATGTTCAACCAATGACACAAATGAACTTATTGGATGCACAAGATTGGTTAAAAACCCTAATTGGACAAGAATAAGCCTAGAATGAACGAAAATGACCTAAAAGTTCATCCAATGACACAAAGACACCTATTGGATGCACAAGATTGGTTAAAAACCCTAATTGGACTAGAATAAGCCTAGGGAGGACGAAAATGACTTAAATGTTAATCTAATGACACAAATGAAGTTATTGGATGCACAAGATTGCTTAAAAACCCTAATTGGACAAGAATAAGCCTAGGTAGGACGAAAATGACCTAAATGTTCATCCAATGACACAAACACACCTATTGGATGCACAAGATTGGTTACAAACCCTAACTGGACAAGAATAAGCCTAGGGAGGACGAAAATGACTTAAATGTTAATCCAATGACACAAATGAACTTATTGGATGCACAAGATTGCTTAAAAACCCTAATTGGACAAGAATAAGCCTTGGGAGGACGAAAATGACCTAAATGTTCATCAAATGACACAAACACACCTATTGGATGCACAAGATTGGTTAAAAACCCTAATTGGACAACAATAAGCCTAGGGAGGATGAAAATGACCTAAATGTTCATCCAATGACACAAACAAACCTATTGGATGCACAAGATTGCTTAAAAACCCTAATTGGACAATAATAAGCCTAGGGAGGACGAAAATGACCTAAATGTTCATCCAATGACACAAATGAACTTATCGGATGCACAAGATTTCTTAAAAACCTTAATTTGACAAGAATAAGCCTAGCGAGGACGAAAATGACCTAAATGTTCATCCAAAGACAGAAATGAACTTATTGGATGAACAAGATTGCTTAAAAACCCTAATTGGACAAGAATAAGCCTAGGGAGGACGAAAATGACCTAAATGTTCATCCAATGACACAAACACACCTATTGGATGCACAAAATTGGTTAAAAACCCTAATTGGACAAGAATAAGCCTAGGGTGGACGAAAATGACCTAAATGTTCATCCAATGACACAAACAAACCTATTGGATGCACAAGATTGCTTAAAAACCCTAATTGGACAAGAATAAGCCTAGGGAGGACGAAAATGACCTAAATGTTCATCCAATGACACAAATGAACTTATCGGATGCACAAGATTTCTTAAAAACCTTAATTTGACAAGAATAAGCCTAGCGAGGACGAAAATGACCTAAATGTTCATCCAAAGACAGAAATGAACTTATTGGATGAACAAGATTGCTTAAAAACCCTAATTGGACAAGAATAAGCCTAGGGAGGACGAAAATGACCTAAATGTTCATCCAATGACACAAACACACCTATTGGATGCACAAAATTGGTTAAAAACCCTAATTGGACAAGAATAAGCCTAGGGTGGACGAAAATGACCTAAATGTTCATCCAATGACACAAATGAACTTATTGAATGCACAAGATTGGTTAAAAACCATAATTGCACAAGAATAAGCCTAGGGAGGACGAAAATGACCTAAATGTTCATCCAATGACACATATGAACTTATTGGATGCACAAGATTGATTAAAACCCTAATTGGACAAGAATAAGACTAGGGAGGACGAAAATGACTTAAATGTTAATCCAATGACACAAATGAACTTATTGGATGCACAAGATTGCTTAAAAACCCTAATTGGACAAGAATAAGCCTTGGGAGGACAAAAATGACCTAAATGTTCATCAAATGACACAAACACACCTATTGGATGCACAAGATTGGTTAAAAACCCTAATTGGACAACAATAAGCCTAGGGAGGATGAAAATGACCTAAATGTTCATCCAATGACACAAACAAACCTATTGGATGCACAAGATTGGTTAAAAACCCTAATTGGACAAGAATAAGCCTAGGGAGGACGAAAATGACCTAAATGTTCATCCAATGACACAAACACACCTATTGGATGCACAAGATTGGTTAGAAACCCTAATTGGACAAGAATAAGCCTAGGGAGGACGATAATGACCTAAATGTTCATCCAATGACACAAATGAACTTATTGGATGCACAAGATTGGTTAAAAACCCTAATTGGACAAGAATAAGCCTAGGGAGGACGAAAATGACCTAAATGTTCGTCCAATGACACAAACACACCTATTGGATGCACAAGATTGCATAAAAACCCTAATTGGACAAGAATAAGACTAGGGAGGACGAAAATGACCTAAATGTTCCTCCAATGACATAAACACACCTATCGGATGCACAGGATTGCATAAAAACCCTAATTCGACAAGAATAAGACTAGGGAGGACGAAAATGACCTAAATGTTCCTCCAATGACACAAACACACCTATTGGATGCACAAGATTGCATAAAAACCCTAATTGGACAAGAATAAGACTTGGGAGGACGAAAATGACCTAAATGTTAATCCAATGACAAAAATGAACTTATTGGATGCACAAGATTGGTTAAAAACCCTAATTGGACAAGAATAAGCCTAGGGAGGACGAAAATGACCTAAATGTTCGTCCAATGACACAAACACACCTATTGGATGCACAAGATTGCATAAAAACCCTAATTGGACAAGAATAAGACTAGGGAGGACGAAAATGACCTAAATGTTCCTCCAATTACACAAGCACACCTATTGGATGCACAAGATTGCATAAAAACCCTAATTGGACAAGAATAAGACTAGGGACGACGAAAATGACCTAAATGTTCATCCAATGACACAAATGTACTTATTGGATGCACAAGATTGGTTAAAAACCCTAATTGGACAAGAATAAGCCTAGGGAGGACGAAAATGACCTAAATGTTCGTCCAATGACACAAACACACCTATTGGATGCACAAGATTGCATAAAAACCCTAATCGGACAAGAATAAGCCTAGGGTGGACGAAAATGACCTAAATGTTCATCCAATGACACAAATGAACTTATTGGATGCACAAGATTGGTTAAAAACCCTAATTGGACAAGAATAAGCCTAGGGAGGACGAAAATGACCTAAATGTTCGTCCAATGACACAAACACACCTATTGGATGCACAAGATTGCATAAAAACCCTAATTAGACAAGAATAAGACTAGGGAGGACGAAAATGACCTAAATGTTCCTCCAATGACACAAACACACCTATTGGATGCACAAGATTGCATAAAAACCCTAATTCGACAAGAATAAGACTAGGGAGGACGAAAATGACCTAAATGTTCATCCAATAACACAAATGAACTTATTGGATCCACAAGATTGCTTAAAACCCTAATTGGACAAGAATAAGACTAGGGAGGACGAAAATGACCTAAATGTTCATCCAATGACACAAATGAACTTATTGGATGCACAAGATTGGTTAAAAACCCTAATTGGACAAGAATAAGCCTAGGGAGGACGAAAATGACCTAAATGTTCATCCAATGACACAAATACACCTATTGGATGCACAAGATTGGTTAGAAACCGTAATTGGACAACATTAAGCCTAGGGAGGATGAAAATGACCTAAATGTTCATCCAATGACACAAACATACCTATTGGATGCACAAGATTGGTTAAAAACCATAATTGGACAAGAATAAGCCTAGGGAGGACGAAAATGACCTAAATGTTCATCCAATGACACAAATGAACTTATTGGATGCACAAGATTGCTTAAAAACCCTAATTGGACAAGAATAAGCCTAGGGAGGACGAAAATGACCTAAATGTTCATCCAATGACACAAATAGACCTATTGGATGCACAAGATTGGTTAGAAACCCTAATTGGACAAGAATAAGCCTAGGGAGGACGAAAATGACTTAAATGTTAATCCAATGACACAAATGAACTTATTGGATGCACAAGATTGCTTAAAAACCCTAATTGGACAAGAATAAGCCTAGGGAGGACGAAAATGACCTAAATGTTCATCCAATGACACAAACACACCTATTGGATGCACAAGATTGGTTACAAACCCTAATTTGACAAGAATAAGCCTAGGGTGGACGAAAATGACTTAAATGTTCATCCAATGACACAAATAAACTTATTGGATGCACAAGATTGCTTAAAACTCTAATTGGACAAGAATAAGCTTGGGAGGACGAAAATGACCTAAATGTTCATCAAATGACACAAACACACCTATTGGATGCACAAGATTGGTTAAAAACCCTAATTGGACAACAATAAGCCTAGGGAGGATGAAAATGACCTAAATGTTCATCCAATGACACAAACAAACCTATTGGATGCACAAGATTGCTTAAAAACCCTAATTGGACAATAATAAGCCTAGGGAGGACGAAAATGACCTAAATGTTCATCCAATGACACAAATGAACTTATCGGATGCACAAGATTTCTTAAAAACCTTAATTTGACAAGAATAAGCCTAGCGAGGACGAAAATGACCTAAATGTTCATCCAAAGAGAGAAATGAACTTATTGGATGAACAAGATTGCTTAAAAACCCTAATTGGACAAGAATAAGCCTAGGGAGGACGAAAATGACCTAAATGTTCATCCAATGACACAAACACACCTATTGGATGCACAAAATTGGTTAAAAACCCTAATTGGACAAGAATAAGCCTAGGGTGGACGAAAATGACCTAAATGTTCATCCAATGACACAAATGAACTTATTGAATGCACAAGATTGGTTAAAAACCATAATTGCACAAGAATAAGCCTAGGGAGGACGAAAATGACCTAAATGTTCATCCAATGACACATATGAACTTATTGGATGCACAAGATTGATTAAAACCCTAATTGGAAAAGAATAAGACTAGGGAGGACGAAAATGACCTAAATGTTCATCCAATGACACAAACACACCTATTGGATGCACAAGATTTGTTAAAAACCCTAATTGGACAAGAATAAGCCTAAGGAGGACGAAAATGACCTAAATGTTCATCAAATGACACAAACACACCTATTGGATGCACAAGATTGCTTAAAAACCCTAATTGGACAACAATAAGCCTAGGGAGGATGAAAATGACCTAAATGTTCATCCAATGACACAAACAAACCTATTGGATGCACAAGATTGCTTAAAAACCCTAATTGGACAAGAATAAGCCTAGGGAGGACGAAAATGACCTAAATGTTCATCCAATGACACAAATGAACTTATCGGATGCACAAGATTTCTTAAAAACCTTAATTGGACAACAATAAGCCTATCGAGGACGAAAATGACCTAAATGTTCATCCAAAGACAGAAATGAACTTATTGGATGAACAAGATTGCTTAAAAACCCTAATTGGACAAGAATAAGCCTAGGGAGGACGAAAATGACCTAAATGTTCATCCAATGACACAAACACACCTATTGGATGCACAAAATTGGTTAAAAACCCTAATTGGACAAGAATAAGCCTAGGGTGGACGAAAATGACCTAAATGTTCATCCAATGACACATATGAACTTATTGGATGCACAAGATTGATTAAAACCCTAATTGGACAAGAATAAGACTAGGGAGGACGAAAATGACTTAAATGTTAATCCAATGACACAAATGAACTTATTGGATGCACAAGATTGCTTAAAAACCCTAATTGGACAAGAATAAGCCTTGGGAGGACGAAAATGACCTAAATGTTGATCAAATGACACAAACACACCTATTGGATGCACAAGATTGGTTAAAAACCCTAATTGGACAACAATAAGCCTAGGGAGGATGAAAATGACCTAAATGTTCATCCAATGACACAAACAAACCTATTGGATGCACAAGATTGCTTAAAAACCCTAATTAGACAAGAATAAGCCTAGGGAGGACGAAAATGACCTAAATGTTCATCCAATGACACAAACACACCTATTGGATGCACAAAATTGGTTAAAAACCATAATTGGACAAGAATAAGCCTAGGGTTGACGAAAATGACCTAAATGTTCATCCAATGACACAAATGAACTTATTGAATGCACAAGATTGGTTAAAAACCATAATTGCACAAGAATAAGCCTAGGGAGGACGAAAATGACCTAAATGTTCATCCAATGACACATATGAACTTATTGGATGCACAAGATTGATTAAAACCCTAATTGGACAAGAATAAGACTAGGGAGGACGAAAATGACTTAAATGTTAATCCAATGACACAAA
>JBBPBR010000589.1:0-33790 GCA_037974775.1 Cicer pinnatifidum | reverse complement strand
AATAAGCCTAGGGAGGATGAAAATGACCTAAATGTTCATCCAATGACACAAACAAACCTATTGGATGCACAAGATTGCTTAAAAACCCTAATTAGACAAGAATAAGCCTAGGGAGGACGAAAATGACCTAAATGTTCATCCAATGACACAAACACACCTATTGGATGCACAAAATTGGTTAAAAACCCTAATTGGACAAGAATAAGCCTAGGGAGGACGAAAATGACCTAAATGTTCATCCAATGACACAAAGGAACATATTGGATGCACAAGATTGGTTAAAAACCCTAATTGGACAAGAATAAGCCTAGGGTGGACGAAAATGACCTAAATGTTCATCCAATGACACAAATGAACTTATTGGATGCACAAGATTGGTTAAAAACCCTAATTGGACAAGAATAAGCCTAGGGTGGACGAAAATGACCTAAATGTTCATCCAATGACACAAATGAACTTATTGGATGCACAAGATTGCTTAAAACACTAATTGGACAAGAATAAGACTAGGGAGGACGAAAATGACCTAAATGTTGATCCAATGACACAAACACACCTATTGGATGCACAAGATTGCTTAAAAACCCTAATTGGACAAGAATAAGCCTAGGGAGAACGAAAATGACTTAAATGTTAATCCAATGACAAAAATGAAGTTATTGGATGGACAAGATTGCTTAAAAACCCTAATTGGACAAGAATAAGCTTAGGGAGGACGAAAATGACTTAAATGTTCATCCAATGACACAAACACACCTATTGGATGCACAAGATTGGTTAAAAACCCTAATTGGACTAGAATAAGCCTAGGGTGAACGAAAATGACCTAAATGTTCATCCAATGACACAAACATACTATTAGACGCACAAGATTGGTTAAAAACTCTAATTGGACAACAATAAGCATAGGGAGGATGAAAGTGACCTAAATGTTCATCCAATGAGACAAACACACCTATTGGATGCACAAGATTGGTTAAAAACCCTAATTGGACAAGAATAAGCCTAGGGTGGACGAAAATGACCTAAATGTTCATCCAATGACACAAATGAACTTATTGGATGCACAAGATTGGTTAAAAACCCTAATTGGACAAGAATAAGCCTAGGGTGAACGAAAATGACCAAAATGTTCATCCAATGAAGCAAATGAACTTATTGGATGCACAAGATTGGTTAAATACCCTAATTGGACAAGAATAAGCCTTGGGAGGACGAAAATGACCAAAATGTTTATTCAATGACACAAACACACCTATTGGATGCACAAGATTGGTTAAAAACCCTAATTGGACAAGAATAAGCCTAGGGAGGACGAAAATGACCTAAATGTTCATCCAATGACACAAATGAACTTATTGGATGCACAAGATTGGTTAAAAACCCTAATTGGACAAGAATAAGCCTAGGGAGGACGAAAATGACCTAAATGTTCGTCCAATGACACAAACACACCTATTGGATGCACAAGATTGCATAAAAACCCTAATTGGATAAGAATAAAACTAGGGAGGACCAAAATGACCTAAATGTTCCTCCAATGACACAAACACACCTATTGGATGCACTAGATTGCATAAAACCCTAATTCGACAAGAATAAGACTAGGGAGGACGAAAATGACCTAAATGTTCATCCAATGACACAAATGAACTTATTGGATGCACAAGATTGGTTAAAAACCCTAATTGGACAAGAATAAGCCTAGGGAGGACGAAAATGACCTAAATGTTCATCCAATGACACAAATGAACTTATTGGATGCACAAGATTGGTTAAAAACCCTAATTGGACAAGAATAAGCCTAGGGTGGACGAAATTGACCTAAATGCTTATCCAATGACACAAATGAACTTATTGGATGCACAAGATTGGTTAAAAACCCTAATTGGACAAGAATAAGCCTAGAATGAACGAAAATGACCTAAATGTTCATCCAATAACACAAACACACCTATTGGATGCACAAGATTGGTTAAAAACCCTAATTGGACAAGAATAAGCCTAGGGAGGTCGAAAATGATCTAAATGTTCATCCAATGACACAAATGAACTTATTGGATGCACAAGATTGCTTAAAAACCCTAATTGGACAAGAATAAGCCTAGGGAGGACGAAAATGACCTAAATGTTCATCCAATGACACAAACACACCTATTGGATGCACAAGATTGGTTACAAACCCTAATTTGACAAGAATAAGCCTAGGGTGGACGAAAATGACTTAAATGTTCATCCAATGACACAAATAAACTTATTGGATGCACAAGATTGCTTAAAACTCTAATTGGACAAGAATAAGCCTTGGGAGGACGAAAATGACCTAAATGTTCATCAAATGACACAAACACACCTATTGGATGCACAAGATTGCTTAAAAACCCTAATTGGACAAGAATAAGCCTAGGGAGGACGAAAATGACCTAAATGTTCATCCAATGACACAAACACACCTATTGGATGCACAAAATTGGTTAAAAACCCTAATTGGACAAGAATAAGCCTAGGGTGGACGAAAATGACCTAAATGTTCGTCCAATGACACAAATGAACTTATTGAATGCACAAGATTGGTTAAAAACCATAATTGCACAAGAATAAGCCTAGGGAGGACGAAAATGACCTAAATGTTCATCCAATGACACATATGAACTTATTGGATGCACAAGATTGATTAAAACCCTAATTGGAAAAGAATAAGACTAGGGAGGACGAAAATGACCTAAATGTTCATCCAATGACACAAACACACCTATTGGATGCACAAGATTTGTTAAAAACCCTAATTGGACAAGAATAAGCCTAAGGAGGACGAAAATGACCTAAATGTTCAACCAATGACACAAATGAATTTATTGGATGCACAAGATTGCTTAAAAACCCTAATTGGACAAGAATAAGCCTAGGGAGGACGAAAATGACCTAAATGTTCATCCAATGACACAAACACACCTATTGGATGCACAAGATTGGTTACAAACCCTAATTGGACAAGAATAAGCCTAGGGTGGACGAAAATGACTTAAATGTTCATCCAATGACACAAATAAACTTATTGGATGCACAAGATTGCTTAAAACTCTAATTGGACAAGAATAAGCCTAGGGAGGATGAAGATGACCTAAATGTTCAACCAATGACACAAATGAACTTATTGGATGCACAAGATTGGTTAAAAACCCTAATTGGACAAGAATAAGCCTAGAATGAACGAAAATGACCTAAAAGTTCATCCAATGACACAAAGACACCTATTGGATGCACAAGATTGGTTAAAAACCCTAATTGGACTAGAATAAGCCTAGGGAGGACGAAAATGACTTAAATGTTAATCTAATGACACAAATGAAGTTATTGGATGCACAAGATTGCTTAAAAACCCTAATTGGACAAGAATAAGCCTAGGTAGGACGAAAATGACCTAAATGTTCATCCAATGACACAAACACACCTATTGGATGCACAAGATTGGTTACAAACCCTAATTGGACAAGAATAAGCCTAGGGAGGACGAAAATGACTTAAATGTTAATCCAATGACACAAATGAACTTATTGGATGCACAAGATTGCTTAAAAACCCTAATTGGACATGAATAAGCCTTGGGAGGACGAAAATGACCTAAATGTTCATCAAATGACACAAACACACCTATTGGATGCACAAGATTGGTTAAAAACCCTAATTGGACAACAATAAGCCTAGGGAGGATGAAAATGACCTAAATGTTCATCCAATGACACAAACAAACCTATTGGATGCACAAGATTGCTTAAAAACCCTAATTGGACAAGAATAAGCCTAGGGAGGACGAAAATGACCTAAATGTTCATCCAATGACACAAATGAACTTATCGGATGCACAAGATTTCTTAAAAACCTTAATTGGACAAGAATAAGCCTATCGAGGACGAAAATGACCTAAATGTTCATCCAAAGACAGAAATGAACTTATTGGATGAACAAGATTTTTTAAAAACCCTAATTGGACAAGAATAAGCCTTGGGAGGACGAAAATGACCTAAATGTTCATCCAATGACACAAACACACCTTTTGGATGCACAAAATTGGTTAAAAACCCTAATTGGACAAGAATAAGCCTAGGGTGGACGAAAATGACCTAAATGTTCATCCAATGACACAAATGAACTTATTGAATGCACAAGATTGGTTAAAAACCATAATTGCACAAGAATAAGCCTAGGGAGGACGAAAATGACCTAAATGTTCATCCAATGACACATATGAACTTATTGGATGCACAAGATTGATTAAAACCCTAATTGGACAAGAATAAGACTAGGGAGGACGAAAATGACTTAAATGTTAATCCAATGACACAAATGAACTTATTGGATGCACAAGATTGCTTAAAAACCCTAATTGGACAACAATAAGCCTTGGGAGGACGAAAATGACCTAAATGTTCATCAAATGACACAAACACACCTATTGGATGCACAAGATTGGTTAAAAACCCTAATTGGACAACAATAAGCCTAGGGAGGATGAAAATGACCTAAATGTTCATCCAATGACACAAACAAACCTATTGGATGCACAAGATTTCTTAAAAACCCTAATTGGACAAGAATAAGCCTAGGGAGGACGAAAATGACCTAAATGTTCATCCAATGACACAAATGAACTTATCGGATGCACAAGATTTCTTAAAAACCTTAATTTGACAAGAATAAGCCTAGCGAGGACGAAAATGACCTAAATGTTCATCCAAAGACAGAAATGAACTTATTGGATGAACAAGATTGCTTAAAAACCCTAATTGGACAAGAATAAGCCTAGGGAGGACGAAAATGACCTAAATGTTCATCCAATGACACAAACACACCTATTGGATGCACAAAATTGGTTAAAAACCCTAATTGGACAAGAATAAGCCTAGGGTGGACGAAAATGACCTAAATGTTCATCCAATGACACAAACAAACCTATTGGATGCACAAGATTGCTTAAAAACCCTAATTGGACAAGAATAAGCCTAGGGAGGACGAAAATGACCTAAATGTTCATCCAATGACACAAATGAACTTATCGGATGCACAAGATTTCTTAAAAACCTTAATTTGACAAGAATAAGCCTAGCGAGGACGAAAATGACCTAAATGTTCATCCAAAGACAGAAATGAACTTATTGGATGAACAAGATTGCTTAAAAACCCTAATTGGACAAGAATAAGCCTAGGGAGGACGAAAATGACCTAAATGTTCATCCAATGACACAAACACACCTATTGGATGCACAAAATTGGTTAAAAACCCTAATTGGACAAGAATAAGCCTAGGGTGGACGAAAATGACCTAAATGTTCATCCAATGACACAAATGAACTTATTGAATGCACAAGATTGGTTAAAAACCATAATTGCACAAGAATAAGCCTAGGGAGGACGAAAATGACCTAAATGTTCATCCAATGACACATATGAACTTATTGGATGCACAAGATTGATTAAAACCCTAATTGGACAAGAATAAGACTAGGGAGGACGAAAATGACTTAAATGTTAATCCAATGACACAAATGAACTTATTGGATGCACAAGATTGCTTAAAAACCCTAATTGGACAAGAATAAGCCTTGGGAGGACAAAAATGACCTAAATGTTCATCAAATGACACAAACACACCTATTGGATGCACAAGATTGGTTAAAAACCCTAATTGGACAACAATAAGCCTAGGGAGGATGAAAATGACCTAAATGTTCATCCAATGACACAAACAAACCTATTGGATGCACAAGATTGGTTAAAAACCCTAATTGGACAAGAATAAGCCTAGGGAGGACGAAAATGACCTAAATGTTCATCCAATGACACAAACACACCTATTGGATGCACAAGATTGGTTAGAAACCCTAATTGGACAAGAATAAGCCTAGGGAGGACGATAATGACCTAAATGTTCATCCAATGACACAAATGAACTTATTGGATGCACAAGATTGGTTAAAAACCCTAATTGGACAAGAATAAGCCTAGGGAGGACGAAAATGACCTAAATGTTCGTCCAATGACACAAACACACCTATTGGATGCACAAGATTGCATAAAAACCCTAATTGGACAAGAATAAGACTAGGGAGGACGAAAATGACCTAAATGTTCCTCCAATGACATAAACACACCTATCGGATGCACAGGATTGCATAAAAACCCTAATTCGACAAGAATAAGACTAGGGAGGACGAAAATGACCTAAATGTTCCTCCAATGACACAAACACACCTATTGGATGCACAAGATTGCATAAAAACCCTAATTGGACAAGAATAAGACTAGGGAGGACGTAAATGACCTAAATGTTCCACCATTGACACAAATGAACTTATTGGATGCACAAGGTTGGTTAAAAACCCTAATTGGACAAGAATAAGACTTGGGAGGACGAAAATGACCTAAATGTTCATCCAATGACACAAATGAACTTATTGGATGCACAAGATTGGTTAAAAACCCTAATTGGACAAGAATAAGCCTAGGGAGGACGAAAATGACCTAAATGTTCATCCAATGACACAAACACACCTATTGGATGCACAAGATTGGTTAGAAACCCTAATTGGACAAGAATAAGCCTAGGGAGGATGAAAATGACCTAAATATTCATCCAATGACACAATTGAACTTATTGGATGCACAAGATTGGTTAAAAACCCTAATTGGACAAGAATAAGCCTAGGAAGGACGAAAATGACCTAAATGTTAATCCAATGACACAAATGAACTTATTGGAGGCACAAGATTGCTTAAAACCCTAATTGGACAAGAATAAGCCTAGGGAGGACGAAAATGACCTAAATGTTCATCCAATGACACAAACACACCTATTGGATGCACAAGATTGGTTAGAAACCCTAATTGGACAAGAATAAGCCTAGGGAGGACGAAAATGACTTAAATGTTCATCCAATGACACAAACACACCTATTGGATAAACAAGATTGGTTAGAAACCCTAATTGGACAAGAATAAGCCTAGGGAGGACGAAAATGACCTAAATGTTCACCCAATGACACAAATAAACATATTGGATGCACAAGATTGGTTAAAAACCCTAATTGGACAAGAATAAGCCTAGGGAGGACGAAAATGACCTAAATGTTCATCCAATGACACAAACACACCTATTGGATGCACAAGATTGGTTAGAAACCCTAATTGGACAAGAATAAGCCTAGGGAGGACGAAAATGACCTAAATGTTAATTCAATGACACAAATGAACTTATTGGATGCACAAGATTGGTTAAAAACCGTAATTGGACAAGAATAAGCCTAGGGAGGACGAAAATGACCTAAATGTTCATCCAATGACACAATTGAACTTATTGGATGCACAAGATTGGTTAAAAACCGTAATTGGACAAGAATAAGCCTAGGGAGGACGAAAATGACCTAAATGTTCATCCAATGACACAAACACACCTATTGGATGCACAAGATTGGTTAGAAACCCTAATTGGATAAGAATAAGCCTAGGAAGGACGAAAATGACCTAAATGTTAATCCAATGACACAAATGAACTTATTGGATGCACAAGATTGGTTAAAAACCCTAATTGGACAAGAATAAGCCTAGGGAGGACGAAAATGACCTAAATGTTCATCCAATGACACAAACACACCTATTGGATGCACAAGATTGGTTAGAAACCCTAATTGGACAAGAATAAGCCTTGGGAGGACGAAAATGACCTAAATGTTCATCCAATGACACAAATGAACTTATTGGATGCACAAGATTGGTTAAAAACCCTAATTGGACAAGAATAAACCTAGGGAGGACGAAAATGACCTAAATGTTCATCCAATGACACAAACACACCTATTGGATGCACAAGATTGGTTAGAAACCCTAATTGGACAAGAATAAGCCTAGGAAGGACGAAAATGACCTAAATGTTCATCGAATGACACAAACACACCTATTGGATGCACAAGATTGTTTAGAAACCCTAATTGGACAAGAATAAGCCTAGGGAGGACGAAAATGACCTAAATGTTCATCAAATGAATAAACACACCTATTGGATGCACAAGATTGGTTAAAAACCCTAATTGGACAAGAATAAGCCTAGGGAGGACGAAAATGACCTAAATGTTCACCCAATGACACAAATGAACTTATTGGATGCACAAGATTGGTTAAAAACCCTAATTGGACAAGAATAAGCCTAGGGAGGACGAAAATGACCTAAATGTTCATCCAATGACACAAACACACCTATTGGATGCACAAGATTGGTTAGAAACCCTAATTGGACAAGAATAAGCCTAGGAAGGACGAAAATGACCTAAATGTTCACCCAATGACACAAATGAGCTTATTGGATGCACAAGATTGGTTAAAAACCCTAATTGGACAAGAATAAGCCTAGGGAGGACGAAAATGACCTAAATGTTCATCCAATGACACAAACACACCTATTGGATGCACAAGATTGGTTAGAAACCCTAATTGGACAAGAATAAGCCAAGGGAGGACGAAAATGACCTAAATGTTAATCCAATGACAGAAATGAACTAATTGGATGCACAAGATTGGTTAAAAACCATAATTGGACAAGAATAAGCCTAGGGAGGACGAAAATAACCTAAATGTTCATCCAATGACACAAATGAACTTATTGGATGCACAAGATTGGTTAAAAACCCTAATTGGACAAGAATAAGCCTAGGGAGGACGAAAATGACCTAAATGTTCATCCAATGACACAAACACACCTATTGGATGCACAAGATTGGTTAAAAACCCTAATTGGACAAGAATAAGACTAGGGAGGACGAAAATGACCAAAATGTTCATCCAATGACACAAACACACCTATTGGATGCACAAGATTGCATAAAAACCCTAATTGGACAAGAATAAGACTATGGAGGATGATAATGACCTAAATGTTCATCCAATGACACAAATGAACTTATTGGATGCACAAGATTGGTTAAAAACCCTAATTGGACAAGAATAAGCATAGGGAGGACGAAAATAACCTAAATGTTCATCCAATGACACAAATGAACTTATTGGATGCACAAGATTGGTTAAAAACCCTAATTGGACAAGAATAAGCCTAGGGAGGACGAAAATGACCTAAATGTTCATCCAATGACACAAACACACCTATTGGATGCACAAGATTGGTTAGAAACCCTAATTGGACAAGAATAAGCCTAGGAAGGACGAAAATGACCTAAATGTTAATCCAATGACACAAATGAACTTATTGGATGCACAAGATTGCTTAACACCCTAATTGGACAAGAATAAGACTAGGGAGGACGAAAATGACCTAAATGTTCATCCAATGACACAAATGAACTTATTGGATGCACAAGATTGCTTAAAACCCTAATTGGACAAGAATAAGACTAGGGTGGACGAAAATGACCTAAATGTTCATCCAATGACACAAATGAACTTATTGGATGCACAAGATTGGTTAAAAACCCTAATTGGACAAGAATAAGCCTAGGGAGGACGAAAATGACCTAAATGTTCATCCAATGACACAAACACACCTATTGGATGCACAAGATTGGTTAAAAACCCTAATTGGACAAGAATAAGCCTAGAATGAACGAAAATGACCTAAATGTTCATCCAATGACACAAACACACCTATTGGATGCACAAGATTGGTTAAAAACCCTAATTGGACAAGAATAAGCCTAGGGAGGACGAAAATGACCTAAATGTTCATCCAATGACACAAAAAAACTTATTGGATGCACAAGATTGGTTAAAAACCCTAATTGGACAAGAATAAGCCTAGGGAGGACGAAAATGACCTAAATGTTCATCCAATGACACAAATGAACTTATTGGATGCACAAGATTGGTTAAAAACCCTAATTGGACAAGAATAAGCCTAGGGTGGACGAAATTGACCTAAATGCTTATCCAATGACACAAATGAACTTATTGGATGCACAAGATTGGTTAAAAACCCTAATTGGACAA
The DNA here is from genome assembly GCA_037974775.1 of Cicer pinnatifidum. Classification (NCBI taxonomy): domain Eukaryota; kingdom Viridiplantae; phylum Streptophyta; class Magnoliopsida; order Fabales; family Fabaceae; genus Cicer; species Cicer pinnatifidum. The sequence continues at coordinate 23,803 of JBBPBR010000589.1, read as the reverse complement.
GAATAAGCCTAGAATGAACGAAAATGACCTAAATGTTCATCCAATAACACAAACACACCTATTGGATGCACAAGATTGGTTAAAAACCCTAATTGGACAAGAATAAGCCTAGGGAGGTCGAAAATGATCTAAATGTTCATCCAATGACACAAATGAACTTATTGGATGCACAAGATTGCTTAAAAACCCTAATTGGACAAGAATAAGCCTAGGGAGGACGAAAATGACCTAAATGTTCATCCAATGACACAAATACACCTATTGAATGCACAAGATTGGTTAGAAACCCTAATTGGACAAGAATAAGCCTAGGGAGGACGAAAATTACCTAAATGGTCATCCAATGACACAAATGAACTTATTGGATGCACAAGATTGGTTAAAAACCCTAATTGGACAAGAATAAGCCTTGGGAGGACGAAAATGACCTAAATGTTCATCCAATGACACAAACACACCTATTGGATGCACAAGATTGGTTAAAAACCCTAATTGGACAATAATAAGCCTAGGGAGGATGAAAATCACCTAAATGTTCATCTAATGACACAAACACACCTATTGGATGCACAAGATTGGTTAAAAACCCTAATTGCACAAAACTAAGCCTAGGGAGGACGAAAATGACCTAAATGTTCATCCAATGACACAAATGAACTTATTGGATGCACAAGATTGCTTAAAACCCTAATTGGACAAGAATAAGACTAGGGAGGACGAAAATGACCTAAATGTTCATCCAATGACGCAAACACACCTATTGGATGCACAAGATTGGTTAAAAACCCTAGTTGGACAAGAATAAGCTTTGGGAGGATGAAAATGACATAAATGTTCATCCAATGACACAAATGAACTTATTGGATGCACAAGATTAGTTAAAAACACTAATTGGACAAGAATAAGCCTAGGGTGGACGAAAATGACCTAAATGTTCATCCAATGACACAAATGAACTTATTGGATGCACAAGATTGGTTAAAAACCCTAATTGGACAAGAATAAGCCTAGGGAGGACGAAAATGACCTAAATGTTCATCCAATGACACAAATGAACTTATTGGATGCAGAATATTGGTTGAAAACCCTAATTGGGCAAAAATAAGCCTAGGGAGGATGAAAATGACCTAAATGTTCGTCCAATGACAAAAACACACCTATTGGATGCACAAGATTGCATAAAATCCCTAATTGGACAAGAATAAGACTAGGGAGGACGAAAATGACCTAAATGTTCCTCCAATGACACAAACACACATATTGGATGCACAAGATTGCATAAAAACCCTAATTGGACAAGAATAAGACTAGGGAGGACGAAAATGACCTAAATCATCCAATGACACAAATGAACTTATTGGATGCACAAGATTGGTTAAAAACCCTAATTGGACAAGAATAAGCCTAGGGAGGACGAAAATGACCTAAATGTTCGTCCAATGACACAAACACACCTATTGGATGCACAAGATTGCATAAAAACCCTAATTGGACAAGAATAAGACTAGGGAGGACGAAAATAACCTAAATGTTCCTCCAATAACACAAACACACCTATTGGATGCACAAGATTGCATAAAAACCCTAATTCGACAAGAATAAGACTAGGGAGGACGAAAATGACCTAAATGTTCCTCCAATGACACAAACACACCTATTGGATGCACAAGATTGCATAAAAACCCTAATTGGACAAGAATAAGCCTAGGGAGGACGTAAATGACCTAAATGTTCATCCAATGACACAAATGAACTTATTGGATGCACAAGATTGGTTAAAAACCCTAATTGGACAAGAATAAGCATAGGGAGGACGAAAATGACCTAAATGTTAATCCAATGACACAAACACACATATTGGATGCACAAGATTGCTTAAAACCGAAATTGGACAAGAATAAGACTAGGGACGACGAAAATGACCTAAATGTTCATCCAATGACACAAATGAACTTATTGGATGCACAAGATTGGTTAAAAACCCTAATTGGACAAGAATAAGCCTAGGGAGGACGAAAATGACCTAAATGTTCGTCCAATGACACAAACACACCTATTGGATGCACAAGATTGCATAAAACCCTAATTGGACAAGAATAAGACTAGGGAGGACGAAAATGTCATAAATGTTCATCCATTGACACAAATGAACTTATTGGATGCACAAGATTGGTTAAAAACCCTAATTGGACAAAAATAAGCATAGGGAGGACGAAAATGACCTTAATGTTCATCCAATGACACAAACCCACATATTGGATGCACAAGATTGCTTAAAACCCTAATTGGACAAGAATAAGACTAGGGACGACGAAAATGACCTAAATGTTCATCCAATGACACAAATGAACTTATTGGATGCACAAGATTGGTTAAAAACCCTAATTGGACAAGAATAAGCCTAGGGAGGACGAAAATGACCTAAATGTTCGTCCAATGACACAAACACACCTATTGGATGCACAAGATTGCATAAAAACCCTAATTTGATAAGAATAAAACTAGGGAGGACGAAAATGACCTAAATGTTCATCCAATGACACAAACACACCTAATAGGACAAGAATAAGACTTGGGAGGACGAAAATGACCTAAATGTTCATCCAATGACACAAATGAACTTATTGGATGCACAAGATTGGTTAAAAACCCTAATTGGACAAGAATAAGCCTAGGGAGGACGAAAATGACCTAAATGTTCGTCCAATGACACAAACACACCTATTGGATGCACAAGATTGGTTAAAAACCCTAATTGGACAAGAATAAGCCTAGGGAAGAAGAAAATGACCTAAATGTTCATCCAATGACACGAATGAACTTATTGGATGCACAAGATTGGTTAAAAACCCTAATTGGACAAGAATAAGCCTAGGGAGGAAGAAAATGACCTAAATGTTCACCCAATGACACAAATGAACTTATTGGATGCACAAGATTGGTTAAAAACCCTAATTGGACAAGAATAAGCCTAGGGAGGACGAAAATGACCTAAATGTTCATCCAATGACACAAATGAACTTATTGGATGAACAAGATTGGTTAAAAACCCTAATCGGACAAGAATATGCCTAGGGAGGACGAAAATGACCTAAATGTTCGTCCAATGACACAAACACACCAATTGGATGCACAAGATTGCATAAAAACCCTAATTGGACAAGAATAAGCCTAGTGAGGACGAAAATGACCGAAATGTTCATCCAATGACACAAATGAACTTATTGGATGCACAAGATTGGTTAAAAACCCTTATTGGACAAGAATAAGCCTAGGGAGGACGAAAATGACCTAAATGTTCATCCAATGATACAAATGAACTTATTGGATGCACAAGATTGGTTAAAAACCCTAATTGGACAAGAATAAGCCTAGGGTGGACGAAAATGACCTAAATGTTCATCCAATGACACAAATGAACTTATTGGATGCACAAGATTGGTTAAAAACCCTAATTGGACAAGAATAAGCCTAGGGAGGACGAAAATGACCTAAATGTTCATCCAATGACACAAACACACCTATTGGATGCACAAGATGGGTTAAAAACCCTAATTGGACAAGAATAAGCCTAGGGTGGACGAAAATGACCTAAATGTTCATCCAATGACACAAATGAACTTATTGGATGCACAAGATTGGTTAAAAACCCTAATTGGACAAGAATAAGCCTAGGGAGGACGAAAATGACCTAAATGTTCATCCAATGACACAAACACACCTATTGGATGCCCAAGTTGGTTAAAAACCCTAATTGGACAAGAATAAGCATAGGGAGTACGAAAATGACCTAAATGTTCATCCAATGACACAAACACACCTATTGGATGCACAAGATTGGTTAGAAACCCTAATTGGACAAGAATAAGCCTAGGGAGGACGAAAATGACCTAAATGTTAATCCAATGACAAAATGAACTTATTGGATGCACAAGATTGGTTAAAAACCCTAATTGGACAAGAATAAGCCTAGGGAGGACGAAAATAACCTAAATGTTCATCAAATGACTAAACACACCTATTGGATGCACAAGATTGGTTAGAAACCCTAATTGGACAAGAATAAGCCTAGGGAGAATGAAAATGACCTAAATATTCATCCAATGACACAAATGAACTTATTGGATGCACAAGATTGCTTAAAACCCTAATTGGACAAGAATAAGACTAGGGAGGACGAAAATAACCTAAATGTTGATCCAATGACACAAACACACCTATTGGATGCACAACATTGGTTAGAAACCCTAATTGGACAAGTATAAGCCTAGGGAGGACGAAAATGACCTAAATGTTCATCCAATGACACAAACACACCTATTGGATGCACAAGATTGGTTAGAAACCCTAATTGGACAAGAATAAGCCTTGGGAGGATGAAAATGACCTAAATGTTCATCCAATGACACAAATGAACTTATTGGATGCACAAGATTGGTTAAAAACCCTAATTGGACAAGAATAAGCCTAGGGAGGACGAAAATGACCTAAATGTTCATCCAATGACACAAACACACCTATTGGATGCACAAGATTGGTTAGAAACCCTAATTGGATAAGAATAAGCCTAGAATGAACGAAAATGACTTAAATGTTCATCCAATGACACAAACACACCTATTGGATGCACAAGATTGGTTAAAAACCCTAATAGGACAAGAATAAGCCTTGGGAGGACGAAAATGACCTAAATGTTCATCCAATGACACACATGAACTTATTGGATGCACAAGATTGGTTAAAAACCCTAATTGGACAAGAATAAGCCTAGGGTGGACGAAAATGACCTAAATGTTCATCCAATGACACAAATGAACTTATTGGATGCACAAGATTGGTTAAAAACCCTAATTGGACAAGAATAAGCCTAGGGAGGACGAAAATGACCTAAATGTTCATCCAATGACACAAACACACCTATTGGATGCACAAGATTGGTTAGAAACCCTAATTGGACAAGAATAAGCCTAGGGAGGTCGAAAATGATCTAAATGTTCATCCAATGACACAAATGAACATATTGGATGCACAAGATTGCTTAAAAACCCTAATTGGACCAGAATAAGCCTAGGGAGGACGAAAATGACCTAAATGTTCATCCAATGACACAAATACACCTATTGAATGCACAAGATTGGTTAGAAACCCTAATTGGACAAGAATAAGCCTAGGGAGGACGAAAATGACCTAAATGTTCATCCAATGACACAAACACACCTATTGGATGCACGAGATTGGTTAAAAACCCTAATTGGACAAAAATAAGCTTAGGGAGGACGAAAATGACTTAAATCCTAATCCAATGACCCAAATGAACTTATTGAATGCACAAGATTGGTTAAAAACCATAATTGCACAAGAATAAGCCTAGGGAGGACGAAAATGACCTAAATGTTCATCCAATGACACATATGAACTTATTGGATGCACAAGATTGATTAAAACCCTAATTGGACAAGAATAAGACTAGGGAGGACGAAAATGACCTAAATGTTCATCCAATGACACAAACACACCTATTGGATGCACAAGATTGGTTAAAAACCCTAAATGGACAAGAATAAGCCTAAGGAGGACGAAAATGACCTAAATGTTCAACCAATGACACAAATGAACTTATTGGATGCACAAGATTGGTTAAAAACCCTAATTGGACAAGAATAAGCCTTGGGAGGACGAAAATGACTTAAATGTTCATCCAATGACACAAATGAACTTATTGGATGCACAAGATTGGTTAAAAACCCTAATTGGACAAGAATAAGTCTAGGGTGGACGAAAATGACCTAAATGTTTACCCAATGACACAAATGAACTTATTGGATGCACAAGATTGGTAAAAAACCCTAATTGGACAAGAATAAGCCAAGAATGAACGAAAATGACCTAAATGTTCATCCAATGACACAAACACACCTATTGGATGCACAAGATTGGTTAAAAACCCTAATTGGACAAGAATAAGCCTAGGGAGGACGAAAATGACCTAAATGTTCATCCAATGACACAAATGAACTTATTGGATGCACAAGATTGGTTAAAAACCCTAATTGGACAAGAATAAGCCTAGGGTGGACTAAAATGACCTAAATGTTCATCCAATGACACAAATGAACTTTTCGGATGCACAAGATTGGTTAAAAACCCTAATTGGACAAGAATAAGCCTAGGGAGGACGAAAATGACCTAAATGTTCATCCAATGACACAAACACACCTATTGGATGCACAAGATTGGTTAGAAACCCTAATTGGACAAGAATAAGCCTAGGGAGGACGAAAATGACTTAAATGTTCATCCAATGACACAAACACACCTATTGGATAAACAAGATTGGTTAGAAACCCTAATTGGACAAGAATAAGCCTAGGGAGGACGAAAATGACCTAAATGTTCACCCAATGACACAAATAAACATATTGGATGCACAAGATTGGTTAAAAACCCTAATTGGACAAGAATAAGCCTAGGGAGGACGAAAATGACCTAAATGTTCATCCAATGACACAAACACACCTATTGGATGCACAAGATTGGTTAGAAACCCTAATTGGACAAGAATAAGCCTAGGGAGGACGAAAATGACCTAAATGTTCATCCAATGACACAAACACACCTATTGGATGCACAAGATTGGTTAAAAACCCTAATTGGACAAGAATAAGCATACGGAGGACGAAAATGACCTAAATTTTCATCAAATGACAAAAACACACCTATTGGATGCACAAGATTGGTTAGAAACCCTTATTGGACAAGAATAAGCCTTGGGAGGACAAAAATGACCTAAATGTTCATCCAATGACACAAATGAACTTATTGGATGCACAAGATTGGTTAAAAACCCTAATTGGACAAGAATAAGCCTAGGGAGGACGAAAATGACCTAAATGTTCATCCAATGACACAAACACACCTATTGGATGCACAAGATTGGTTAGAAACCCTTATTGGACAAAAATAAGCCTAGGGAGGACGAAAATGACTTAAATGTTAATCCAATGACACAAATGAACTTATTGGATGCACAAGATTGGTTAAAAACCCTAATTGGACAAGAATAAGCCTAGGGAGGACGAAAATGACCTAAATGTTCATCCAATGACACAAATGAACTTATTGGATGCACAAGATTGGTTAAAAACCGTAATGGGACAAGAATAAGCCTAGGGAGGACGAAAATGACCTAAATATTCATCCAATGACACAATTGAACTTATTGGATGCACAAGATTGGTTAAAAACCCTAATTGGACAAGAATAAGCCTAGGGAGGACGAAAATGACCTAATTGTTAATCCAATGACACAAACACACCTATTGGATGCCCAAGATTGGTTAGAAACCATAATTGGACAAGAATAAGCCTATGGAGGATGAAAATGACCTAAATGTTAATCCAATGACACAAATGAACTTATTGGATGCACAAGATTGGTTAAAAACCCTAATTGGACAAGAATAAGCCTAGGGAGGACGAAAATGACCTAAATGTTCATCCAATGACACAAATGAACTTATTGGATGCACAAGATTGGTTAAAAAGCCAAACTGGACAAGAATAAGCCTTGGGAGGACGAAAATGACCTAAATGTTCATCCAATGACACAAATGAACTTATTGGATGCACAAGATTGGTTAAAAACCCTAATTGGACAAGAATAAGCCTTGGGAGGACGAAAATGACCTAAATGTTCATCCAATGACACAAATGAACTTATTGGATGCACAAGATTGGTTAAAAACCCTAATTGGACAAGAATAAGCCTAGGGAGGACAAAAATGACCTCAATGTTCATCCAACGACACAAATGAACTTATTGGATGCACAAGATTGGTTAAAAACCCTAATTGGACAAGAATAAGCCTAGGGAGGACGAAAATGACCTAAATGTTCATCCAATGACACAAACACACCTATTGGATGCACAAGATTGGTTAGAAACCCTAATTGGACAAGAATATGCTTAGGGAGGACGAAAATGACCTAAATGTTCATCCAATGACACAAATGAACTTATTGGATGCACAAGATTGGTTAAAAACCCTAATTGGACAAGAATAAGCCTAGGGAGGACGAAAATGACCTAAATGTTCATCCAATGACACAAACACACCTATTGGATGCACAAGATTGGTTAGAAACCCTAATTGGACAAGAATAAGCCTAGGAAGGACGAAAATGACCTAAATGTTAATCCAATGACACAAATGAACTTATTGGATGCACAAGATTGCTTAACACCCTAATTGGACAAGAATAAGACTAGGGAGGACGAAAATGACCTAAATGTTCATCCAATGACACAAATGAACTTATTGGATGCACAAGATTGCTTAAAACCCTAATTGGACAAGAATAAGACTAGGGTGGACGAAAATGACCTAAATGTTCATCCAATGACACAAATGAACTTATTGGATGCACAAGATTGGTTAAAAACCCTAATTGGACAAGAATAAGCCTAGGGAGGACGAAAATGACCTAAATGTTCATCCAATGACACAAACACACCTATTGGATGCACAAGATTGGTTAGAAACCCTAATTGGACAAGAATAAGCCTTTGGAGGACGAAAATGACCTAAACGTTCATCCAATGACACAAATGAACTTATTGGATGCACAAGATTGGTTAAAAACCCTAATTGGACAAGAATAAGCCTAGGGAGGACGAAAATGACCTAAATGTTCATCCAATGACACAAACACACCTATTGGATGCACAAGATTGGTTAGAAACCCTAATTGGACAAGACTAAGCCTAGGAAGGACGAAAATGACCTAAATGTTAATCCAATGACACAAATGAACTTATTGGATGCACAAGATTGGTTAAAAACCCTAATTGGACAAGAATAAGCCTAGGGAGGACGAAAATGACCTAAATGTTCAACCAATGACACAAATGAACTTATTGGATGCACATTATTGGTTAAAAACCCTAATTGGACAAGAATAAGCCTAGGGAGGACGAAAATGATCTAAATGTTCGTCCAATGACACAAACACACCTATTGGATGCACAAGATTGCATAAAAACCCTAATTGGACAAGAATAAGACTAGGGAGGACAAAAATGACCTAAAAATTCCTCCAATGACACAAACACACCTATTGGATGCACAAGATTGGTTAAAAACCATAATTGGACAAGAATAAGCCTAGGGAGGACGAAAATGACCAAAATGTTCGTCCAATGACACAAACACACCTATTGGATGCACAAGATTGCATAAAAACCCTAATTGGACAAGAATAAGCCTAGGGAGGACGAAATTGACCTAAATGTTCGTCTAATGACACAAATGAACTTATTGGATGCACAAGATTGGTTAAAAACCCTAATTGGACAAGAATAAGCCTAGGGAGGACGAAAATGACCTAAATGTTCATCCAATGACACAAATGAACTTATTGGATGCACAAGATTGGTTAAAAACCCTAATTGGACAAGAATAAGCCTAGGGAGGACGAAAATGACCTAAATGTTCGTCCAATGACACAAACACACCTATTGGATGCACAAGATTGGTTAGAAACCCTAATTGGACAAGAATAAGCCTAGGGAGGACAAAAATGACCTAAATGTTCATCCAATGACACAAATGAACTTATTGGATGCACAAGATTGCTTAAAAACCCTAATTGGAAAAGAATATGCCTAGGGAGGACAAAAATGACCTCAATGTTCATCCAATGACACAAATGAACTTATTGAATGCACAAGATTGCTTAAAAACCCTAATTGGACAAGAATAAGCCTAGGGAGGACGAAAATGACCTAAATGTTCATCCAATGACACAAATGAACTTATTGGATGCACAAGATTGGTTAAAAACCCTAATTGGACAAGAATAAGCCTTGGGAGGACGAAAATGACCTAAATGTTCATCCAATGACACAAACACACCTATTGGATGCACAAGATTGGTTAAAAACCGTAATTGGACAACAATAAGCCTAAGGAGGACGAAAATGACCTAAATGTTCAACCAATGACACAAATGAACTTATTGGATGCACAAGATTGGTTAAAAACCCTAATTGGACAAGAATAAGCCTTGGGAGGACGAAAATGACTTAAATGTTCATCCAATGACACAAATGAACTTATTGGATGCACAAGATTGGTTAAAAACCCTAATTGGACAAGAATAAGTCTAGGGTGGACGAAAATGACCTAAATGTTTACCCAATGACACAAATGAACTTATTGGATGCACAAGATTGGTAAAAAACCCTAATTGGACAAGAATAAGCCTAGAATGAACGAAAATGACCTAAATGTTCATCCAATGACACAAACACACCTATTGGATGCACAAGATTGGTTAAAAACCATAATTGGACAAGAATAAGCCTAGGGAGGACGAAAATGACCTAAATGTTCATCCAATGACACAAATGAACTTATTGGATGCACAAGATTGCTTAAAAACCCTAATTGGACAAGAATAAGCCTAGGGAGGACGAAAATGACATAAATGTTCATCCAATGACACAAATTAACTTATTGGATGCACAAGATTGGTTAGAAACCCTAATTGGACAAGAATAAGCCTTGGGAGGACGAAAATGACCTAAATGTTCATCCAATAACACACATGAACTTATTGGATGCACAAGATTGGTTAAAAACCCTAATTAGACAAGAATAAGCCTAGGGTGGACGAAAATGACCTAAATGTTCATCCAATGACACAAATGAACTTATTGGATGCACAAGATTGGTTAAAAACCCGAATTGGACAAGAATAAGCCTAGGGAGGACGAAAATGACCTAAATGTTCATCCAATGACACAAATACACCTATTGAATGCACAAGATTGGTTAGAAACCCTAATTGGACAAGAATAAGCCTAGGGAGGACGAAAATGACCTAAATGTTCATCCAATGACACAAATGAACTTATTGGATGCACAAGATTGCTTAAAAACCCTAATTGGAAATGAATAAGCCTAGGGAGGACAAAAATTACCTAAATGTTCATCCAATGACACAAACACACCTATTGGATGCACAAGATTGGTTAAAAACCCTAATTGGACAAGAATAAGCCTATGGAGGACGAAAATGACCTAAATGTTCAACCAATGACACAAATGAACTTATAGGATGCACAAGATTGCTTAAAAACCCTAATTGGACAAGAATAAGCCTTGGGAGGACGAAAATGACCTAAATGTTCATCCAATGACACAAATGAACTTATTGGATGCACAAGATTGGTTAAAAACCCTAATTGGACAAGAATAAGCCTAGGGTGGACGAAAATGACCTAAATGTTTATCCAATGACACAAATGAACTTATTGGATGCACAAGATTGGTTAAAAACCCTAATTGGACAAGAATAAGCCTAGGGAGGACGAAAATGACCTAAATGTTCATCCAATGACACAAACACACCTATTGGATGCACAAGATTGGTTAAAAACCCTAATTGGACAAGAATAAGCCTATGGAGGACGAAAATGACCTAAATGTTCATCCAATGAAACAAACACACCTATTGGATGCACAAGATTGGTTAAAAACCCTAATTATACAAGTATAAGCCTAGCGAGGACGAAAATGACGTAAATGTTCATCCAATGACACAAATGAACTTATTGGATGCACAAGATTGCTTAAAAACCCTAATTGGACAAGAATAAGCCTAGGGAGGACGAAAATGACCTAAATGTTCATCCAATGACACAAATACACTTATTGGATGCAAAAGATTGGTTAGAAACCCTAATTTGACAAGAATAAGCCTAGGGAGGACGAAAATGATCTCAATGTTCATCCAATAACACAAATGAACTTATTGGATGCACAAGATTGGTTAAAAACCCTAATTGGACAAGAATAAGCCTAGGGAGGACGAAAATGACCTAAATGTTCATCCAATGACACAAATGAACTTATTGGATGCACAAGATTGGTTAAAAACCCTAATTGGACAAGAATAAGCCTTGGGAGGACGAAAATGACCTAAATGTTCATCCAATGACACAAATGAACTTATTGGATGCACAAGATTGGTTAAAAACCCTAATTGGACAAGAATAAGCCTTTGGAGGACGAAAATGACCAAAATGTTCATCCAATGACAGAAATGAACTTATTTGATGCACAAGATTGCTTAAAAACCCTAATTGGACAAGAATATGCCTAGGGAGGACGAAAATGACCTAAATGTTCATCCAATGACACAAATTAACTTATTGGATGCACAAGATTGGTTAAAAACCCTAATTGGACAAGAATAAGCCTAGGGAGGACGAAAATGACCTAAATGTTCATCCAATGAGACAAACACACCTATTGGATGCACAAGATTGGTTAGAAACCCTAATTGGACAAGAATAAGCCTAGGAAGGACGAAAATGACCTAAATGTTAATCCAATGACACAAATGAACTTATTGGATGCACAAGATTGGTTAAAAACCCTAATTGGACAAGAATAAGCCTAGGGAGGACGAAAATGACCTAAATGTTCATCCAATGACACAAACACACCTATTGGATGCACAAGATTGGTTAAAAACCCTAATTAGACAAGAATAAGCCTAGGGAGGACGAAAATGACCTAAATGTTCATCCAATGACACAAATGAACTTATTGGATGCACAAGATTGGTTAAAACTCCTAATTGGACAAGAATAAGCCTAGGGAGGACGAAAATAACCTAAATGTTCATCAAATGACTAAACACACCTATTGGATGCACAAGATTGGTTAGAAACCCTAATTGGACAAGAATAAGCCTGGGGAGGACGAAAATGACCTAAATGTTCACCCAATGACACAAATGAACTTATTGGATGCACAAGATTGGTTAAAAACCCTAATTGGACAAGAATAAGCCTAGGGAGGACGAAAATGACCTAAATGTTCATCCAATGACACAAACACACCTATTGGATGCACAAGATTGGTTAGAAACCCTAATTGGACAAGAATAAGCCTAGGGAGGACGAAAATGATCTAAATGATCATCCAATGACACAAATGAACTTATTGGATGCACAAGATTGCTTAAACACCCTAATTGGACAAGAATAAGCCTAGGGAGGACGAAAATGACCTAAATGTTCATCCAATGACACAAATACACCTATTGAATGCACAAGATTGGTTAGAAACCCTAATTGGACAAGAATAAGCCTAGGGAGGACGAAAATGACCTAAATGTTCATCCAATGACACAAATGAACTTATTGGATGCACAAGATTGCTTAAAAACCCTAATTGGAAAAGAATAAGCCTAGGGAGGACAAAAATGACCTAAATGTTCATCCAATGACACAAACACACCTATTGGATGCCCAAGATTGGTTAAAAACCCTAATTGGACAAGAATAAGCCTATGGAGGACAAAAATGACCTAAATGTTCAACCAATGACACAAATGAACTTATTGGATGCACAAGATTGGTTAAAAACCCTAATTGGACAAGAATAAGCCTTGGGAGGACGAAAATGACCTAAATGTTCATCCAATGACACAAATGAACTTATTGGATGCACAAGATTGGTTAAAAACCCTAATTGGACAAGAATAAGCCTAGGGTGGACAAAAATGACCTAAATGTTTATCCAATGACACAAATGAACTTATTGGATGCACAAGATTGGTTAAAAACCCTAATTGGACAAGAATAAGCCTAGGGAGGACGAAAATGACCTAAATGTTCATCCAATGACACAAACACACCTATTGGATGCACAAGATTGGTTAAAAACCCTAATTGGACAAGAATAAGCCTAGGGAGGACGAAAATGACCGAAATGTTCATCCAATGACACAAACACACCTATTGGATGCACAAGATTGGTTAAAAACCCTAATTGGACAAGAATAAGCCTAGGGAGGACGAAAATGACCTAAATGTTCATCCAATGACACAAATGAACTTATTGGATGCACAAGATTGCTTAAAATCCCTAATTGGACAAGAATAAGCCTAGGGAGGACGAAAATGACCTAAATGTTCATCCAATGACACAAACACACCTATTGGATGCACAAGATTGGTTAAAAACCCTAATTGGACAACAATAAGCCTAGGGAGGATGAAAATGACCTAAATGTTCATCTAATGACACAAACACACCTATTGGATGTACAAGATTGGTTAAAAACCCTAATTGCACAAAACTAAGCCTAGTGAGGACGAAAATAACCTAAATGTTCATCCAATGACACAAATGAACTTATTGGATGCACAAGATTGCTTAAAACCCTAATTGGACAAGAATAAGACTAGGGAGGACGAAAATGACTTAAATGTTCATCCAATGACACAAACACACCTATTGGATGCACAAGATTGGTTAGAAACCCTAATTGAACAAGAATAAGCCTAGGGAGGACGAAAATGACCTAAATGTTCATCCAATGAAACAAATGAACTTATTGGATTCACAAGATTGCTTAAAAACCCTAATTGGACAAGAATAAGCCTAGGGAGGAAGAAAATGACCTAAATGTTCATCCAATGACACAAATGAACTTATTGGATGCACAAGATTGGTTAAAAACCCTAATTGGACAAGAATAATCCTTGGGATGACGAAAATGACCTAAATGTTCATCCAATAACACAAATGAACCTATTGGATGCACAAGAATGTTTAAAAACCCTATTTGGACAAGAATAAGCCTAGGGTGGACGAAAATGACCTAAATGTTCATCCAATGAAACAAATGAACTTATTGGATGCACAAGATTGGTTAAAAACCCTAATTGCACAAAAGTAAGCCTAGTGAGGACGAAAATGACCTAAATGTTCATCCAATGACACAAATGAACTTATTGGATGCACAAGATTGGTTAAAAACCCTAATTGGACAAGAATAAGCCTTGGGATGACGAAAATGACTTAAATGTTCATCCAATGACACAAATGAACCTATTGGATGCACAAGAATGGTTAAAAACCCTAATTTGACAAGAATAAGCCTAGGGTGGACGAAAATGACCTAAATGTTTATCCAATGACACAAATGAACTTATTGGATGCACAAGATTGGTTAAAAACCCTAATTGGACAAGAATAAGCCTAGGGAGGACGAAAATGACCTAAATGTTCATCCAATGACACAAACACACCTATTGGATGCACAAGATTGGTTAAAAACCCTAATTGGACAAGAATAAGCCTAGGGAGGTCGAAAATGATCTAAATGTTCATCCAATGACACAAATGAACTTATTGGATGCACAAGATTGCTTAAAAACCCTAATTGGACCAGAATAAGCCTAGGGAGGACGAAAATGACCTAAATGTTCATCCAATGACACAAATACACCTATTGAATGCACAAGATTGGTTAGAAACCCTAATTGGACAAGAATAAGCCTAG
This sequence comes from Cicer pinnatifidum, assembly GCA_037974775.1. Taxonomy (NCBI): domain Eukaryota; kingdom Viridiplantae; phylum Streptophyta; class Magnoliopsida; order Fabales; family Fabaceae; genus Cicer; species Cicer pinnatifidum. The sequence goes on along the minus strand of JBBPBR010000589.1, from coordinate 8,437 downwards.
GGAGGACAAAAATGACCTAAATGTTCATCCAATGACACAAATGAACTTATTGAATGCACAAGATTGCTTAAAAACCCTAATTGGACAAGAATAAGCGTAGGGATGACGAAAATGACCTAAATGTTCATCCAATGACACAAATGAACTTATTGGATGCACAAGATTGGTTAAAAACCCTAATTGGACAAGAATAAGCCTTGGGAGGACGAAAATGACCTAAATGTTCATCCAATGACACAAATGAACTTATTGGATGCACAAGATTGGTTAAAAACCCTAATTGGACAAGAATAAGCCTTGGGAGGACGAAAATGACCTAAATGTTCATCCAATGACACAAATGAACTTATTGGATGCACAAGATTGGTTAAAAACCCTAATTAGACAAGAATAAGCCTAGGGAGGACGAAAATGACCTAAAAGTTTATCCAATGACACAAATGAACTTATTGGATGCACAAGATTGGTTAAAAACCCTAATTGGACAAGAATAAGCCTAGGGAGGACGAAAATGATCTAAATGTTCATCCAATGACACAAACACACCTATTGGATGCACAAGATTGGTTAAAAACCCTAATTGGACAAGAATAAGCCTAGGGAGGACGAAAATGACCTAACTGTTCATCCAATGACACAAATGAACTTATTGGATGCACAAGATTGGTTAGAAACCCTAATTGGACAAGAATAATTCTAGGGAGGACGAAAATGACCTAAATGTACATCCAATGACACAAATGAACTTATTGGATGCACAAGATTGGTTAAAAACCTTAATTGGACAAGAATAAGCCTAGGGAGGACGAAAATGACCTAAATGTTCATCCAATGACACAAATGAACTTATGGGATGCACAAGATTAGTTAAAAACCCTAATTGGACAAGAATAAGCCTTGGGAGGACGAAAATGACCTAAATGTTCATCCAATGACACAAATGAACTTATTGGATGCACAAGATTGGTTAAAAACCCTAATTAGACAAGAATAAGCCTAGGGTGGACGAAAATGACCTTAATGTTTATCCAATGACACAAACACACCTATTGGATGCACAAGATTGGTTAAAAACCCTAATTGGACAAGAATAAGCCTAGGGAGGACGAAAATGACCTAAATGTTCATCCAATGACACAAACACACCTATTGGATGCACAAGATTGGTTAAAAACCCTAATTGGACAAGAATAAGCCTAAGGTGGACGAAAATGACCTAAATGTTCATCGAATGACACAAATGAACTTATTGGATGCACAAGATTGGTTAAAAACCCTAATTGGACAAGAATAAGCCTTGGGAGGACGAAAATGACCTAAATGTTCATCCAATGACACAAATGAACTTATTGGATGCACAAGATTGGTTAAAAACCCTAATTGGACAAGAATAAGCCTAGGGTGGACGAAAATGACCTAAATGTTCATCCAATGACACAAATGAACTTATTTGATGCACAAGATTGCTTAAAAACCCTAATTGGACAAGAGTAAGCCTAGGGAGAACGAAAATGACCTAAATGGTCATCCAATGACACAAATGAACTTATTGGATGCACAAGATTGGTTAAAAACCCTAATTGGACAAGAATAAGCCTAGGGTGGACGAAAATGACCTAAATGTTCATCCAATGACACAAATGAACTTATTGGATGCACAAGATTGGTTAAAAACCCTAATTGGACAAGAATAAGCCTTGGGAGGATGAAAATGACCTAAATGTTCATCCAATGACACAAATGAACCTCTTGGATGCACAAGATTGGTTAAAAACCCTAATTGGACAAGAATAAGCCTAGGGAGGACGAAAATGACCTAAATGTTCATCCAATGACACAAACACACCTATTGGATGCACAAGATTGGTTAAAAACCCTAATTGGACAACAATAAGCCTAGGGAGGATGAAAATGACCTAAATGTTCATCCAATGACACAAACACACCAATTGGATGCACAAGATTGGTTAAAAACCCTAATTGGACAAGAATAAGCCTTGGGAGGACGAAAATGACATAAATGTCCATCCAATGACACAAATGAACTTATTGGATGCACAAGATTAGTTAAAAACCCTAATTGGACAAGAATAAGCCTAGGGTGGACGAAAATGACCTAAATGTTCATCCAATGACACAAATGAACTTATTGGATGCACAAGATTGGTTAAAAACCCTAATTGGACAAAAATAAGCCTAGGGAGGACGAAAATGACCTAAATGTTCATCCAATGACACAAACACACCTATTGGATGCACAAGATTGGTTAGAAACCCTAATTGGACAAGAATAAGCCTAGGGAGGTCGAAAATGATCTAAATGTTCATCCAATGACACAAATGAACTTATTGGATGCACAAGATTGCTTAAAAACCCTAATTGGACCAGAATAAGCCTAGGGAGGACGAAAATGACCTAAATGTTCATCAAATGACACAAACAAACCTATTGGATGCACAAGATTGGCTTAAAACCCTAATTGGACAAGAATAAGACTAGGGAGGACGAAAATGACCTAAATGTTCATCCAATGACACAAACACACCTATTGGATGCACAAGATTGGTTAAAAACCCTAATTGGACAAGAATAAGCCTAGGGAGGACGAAAATGACCTAAATGTTCATCCAATGACACAAACACACCTATTGGATGCACAAGATTGGTTAAAAACCCTAATTGGACAAGAATAAGCCTAAGGAGGACGAAAATGACCTAAATGTTCAACCAATGACACAAAGGAACTTATTTGATGCACAAGATTGGTTAAAAACCCTAATTGGACAAGAATAAGCCTTGGGAGGACGAAAATGACCTAAATGTTCATCCAATGACACAAATGAACTTATTGGATGCACAAGATTGGTTAAAAACCCTAATTGGACAAGAATAAGCCTAGGGTGGACGAAAATGACCTAAATGTTTATCCAATGACACAAATAAACTTATTGGATGCACAGGATTGGTAAAAAACCCTAATTGGACAAGAATAAGCCTAGAATGAACGAAAATGACCTAAATGTTCATCCAATGACACAAACACACCTATTGGATGCACAAGATTGGTTAAAAACCCTAATTGGACAAGAATAAGCCTAGGGAGGACGAAAATGACCTAAATGTTCATCCAATGACACAAATGAACTTATTGGATGCACAAGATTGGTTAAAAACCCTAATTGGACAAGAATAAGCCTAGGGAGGACGAAAATGACCTAAATATTCATCCAATGACACAAATGAACTTATTGGATGCACAAGATTGGTTGAAAACCCTAATTGGACAAGAATAAGCCTAGGGAGGACGAAAATGACCTAAATGTTCATCGAATGACACAAATGAACTTATTGGATGCACAAGATTGGTTAAAAACCCTAATTGCACAAGAATAAGCCTAGGGAGGACCGAAATGACCTAAATGTTCGTCCAATGACACAAACACACCTATTGGATGCACGAGATTGCATAAAATCCCTAATTGGACAAGAATAAGACTAGGGAGGACGAAAATGACCTAAATGTTCCTCCAATGACACAAACACACTTATTGGATGCACAAGATTGCATAAAAACCCTAATTGGACAACAATAAGACTAGGGAGGACGAAAATGACCAAAATGTTCATCCAATGACACAAATGAACTTATTGTATGCACAAGATAGGTTAAAAACCCTAATTGGACAAGAATAAGCATAGGGAGGACGAAAATGACCTAAATGTTCATCCAATGACACAAACACACATATTGGATGCACAAGATTGCTTAAAACCCTAATTGGACAAGAATAAGACTAGGGATGACGAAAATGACCTAAATGTTCATCCAATTACACAAATGAACTTATTGGATGCACAAGATTGGTTAAAAACCCTAATTGGACAAGAATAAGACTAGGGAGGACGAAAATGACCTAAATGTTCATCCAATGACACAAATGAACTTGTTGGATGCACAAGATTGGTTAAAAACACTAATTGGACAAGAATAAGCCTAGGGAGGACGAAAATGACCTAAATGTTCATCCGATGACACAAATGAACTTATTGGAAGCACAAGATTGGTTGAAAACCCTAATTAGACAAGAATAAGCCTAGGGAGAACGAAAATGACCTAAATGTTCGTCCAATGACACAAATGAACTTATTGGATGCACAAGATTGGTTAAAAACCCTAATTGGACAAGAATAAGCCTAGGGAGGACGAAAATGACCTAAATGTTCATCCAATGACACAAACACACCTATTGGATGCACAAGATTGGTTAAAAACCCTAATTGGACAAGAATAAGCCTAGGGAGGACGAAAATGACCTAAATGTTCGTCCAATGACACAAACACACCTATTGGATGCACAAGATTGCATAAAAACCCCAATTGGACAAGAATAAGCCTAGGGAGGACGAAAATGACCTAAATGTTCGTCCAATGACACAAACACAGCTATTGGATGCACAAGATTGGTTAAAAACCCTAATTGGACAAGAATAAGCTTAGGGAGGAAGAAAATGACCTAAATGTTCATCCAATGACAAAAATGAACTTATTGGATGCACAAGATTGGTTAAAAACCCTAATTGGACAAGAATAAGCCTAGGGAGGACGAAAATGACCTAAATGTTCATCCAATTACACAAATGAACTTATTGGATGCACAAGATTGCTTAAAACCCTAATTGGACAAGAATAAGACTAGGGAGGACGAAAATGACCTAAATGTTCATCCAATGACACAAACACACCTATTGGATGCACAAGATTGGTTAAAAACCCTAATTGGACAAGAATAAGCCTTGGGAGGACGAAGATGACATAGATGTCCATCCAATGACACAAATGAACTTATTGGATACACAAGATTAGTTAAAAACCCTAATTGGACAAGAATAAGCCTAGGGTGAACGAAAATGACCTAAATGTTCATCCAATGACACAAATGAACTTATTGGATGCACAAGATTGGTTAAAAACCCTAATTGGACAAGAATAAGCCTAGGGAGGACGAAAATGACCTAAATGTTCATCCAATGACACAAACACACCTATTGGATGCACAAGATTGGTTAAAAACCCTAATTGGACAACAATAAGCCTAGGGAGGATGAAAATGACCTAAATGTTCATCTAATGACACAAACACACCTATTGGATGCACAAGATTGGTTAAAAACCCTAATTGCACAAAACTAAGCCTAGGGAGGACGAAAATAACCTAAATGTTCATCCAATGACACAAACGAACTTATTGGATGCACAAGATTGCTTAAAACCCTAATTGGACAAGAATAAGACTAGGGAGGACGTAAATGACCTAAATGTTCATCCAATGACACAAACACACCTATTGGATGCACAAGATTGGTTAGAAACCCTAATTGAACAAGAATAAGCCTAGGGAGGACGAAAATAACCTAAACGTTCATCCAATGACACAAATGAACTTATTGGATGCACAAGATTGCTTAAAAACCCTAATTGGATAAGAATAAGCCTAGGGAGGACGAAAATGACCTAAATATTCATCCAATGACACAAATTAACTTATTGGATGCACAAGATTGGTTAAAAACCATAATTGGACAAGAATAAGCCTTGGGAGGACGAAAATGACCTAAATGTTCATCCAATGACACAAATGAACTTATTGGATGCACAAGATTGCTTAAAAACCCTAATTGGACAATAATAACCCTAGGTAGGACGAAAATGACCTAAATGTTCATCCAATGACACAAATTAACTTATTGGATGCACAAGATTGGTTAAAAACCCTAATTGGACAAGAATAAGCCTTGGGAGGACGAAAATGACCTAAATGTTCATCCAATGACACAAATGAACTTATTGGATGCACAAGATTGGTTAAAAACCCTAATTGGACAAGAATAAGCCTAGGGTGGACGAAAATGACCTAAATGTTCATCCAATGACACAAATGAACTTATTGGATGCACAAGATTGGTTAAAAACCCTAATTGGACAAGAATAAGCCTATGGAGAACGAAAATGACCTAAATGTTCATCCAATGACACAAACACACCTATTGGATGCACAAGATTGGTTACAAACCCTAATTGGACAAGAATAAGCCTAGGGAGGACGAAAATGACCTAAATGTTCATCCAATGACACAAATGAACTTATTGGATGCACAAGATTGGTTAAAAACCCTAATTGGAAAAGAATAAGCCTTGGGAGGACGAAAATGACCTAAATGTTTATCCAATGACACAAATGAACTTATTGGATGCACAAGATTGGTTAAAAACCCTAATTGGACAAGAATAAGCCTAGGGTGGACGAAAATGACCTAAATGTTCATCCAATGACACAAATGAACTTATTGGATGCACAAGATTGGTTAAAAACCCTAATTGGACAAGAATAAGCCTTGGGAAGACGAAAATGACCTAAATGTTCATCCAATGACACAAATACGCCTATTGGATGCACAAGAATGGTTAAAAACCCTAACTGGACAAGAATAAGCCTAGGGAGGACAAAAATGACCTAAATGTTCATCCAATGACACAAATGAACTTATTGGATGCACAAGATTGGTTAAAAACCCTAATTGGACAAGAATAAGCCTAGGGTGGACGAAAATGACCTAAATGTTCATCCAATGACACAAATGAACTTATTGGATGCACAAGATTGCTTAAAAACCCTAATTGGAAAAGAATAAGCCTAGGGAGGAAAAAAATGACGTAAATGTTCATCCAATGACACAAACACACCTATTGGATGCACAAGATTGGTTAAAAACCCTAATTGGACAAGAATAAGCCTATGGAGGACGAAAATGACCTAAATGTTCAACCAATGACACAAATGAACTTATTGGATGGACAAGATTGGTTAAAAACCCTAATTGGACAAGAATAAGCCTTGGGAGGACGAAAATGACCTAAATGTTCATCCAATGACACAAATGAACTTATTGGATGCACAAGAATGGTTAAAAACCCTAATTGGACAAGAATAAGCCTAGGGTGGACGAAAATGACCTAAATGTTTATCCAATGTCACAAATGAACTTATTGGATGCACAAGATTGGTTAAAAACCCTAATTGGACAAGAATTAGCCTAGAATGAACGAAAATGACCTAAATGTTCATCCAATGACACAAACACACCTATTGGATGCACAAGATTGGTTAAAAACCCTAATTGGACAAGAATAAGCCTAGGGAGGTCGAAAATGATCTAAATGTTCATCCAATGACACAAATGAACTTATTGGATGCACAAGATTGCTTAAAAACCCTAATTGGACAAGAATAAGCCTAGGGAGGACGAAAATGACCTAAATGTTCATCCAATGACACAAATACACCTATTGAATGCACAAGATTGGTTAGAAACCCTAATTGGACAAGAATAAGCCTAGGGAGGACGAAAATTACCTAAATGGTCATCCAATGACACAAATGAACTTATTGGATGCACAAGATTGCTTAAAAACCCTAATTGGAAAAGAATAGGCCTAGGGAGGACAAAAATGACCTAAATGTTCATCCAATGACACAAATGAACTTATTGGATGCACAAGATTGCTTAAAAACCCTAATTGGAAAAGAATAAGCCTAGGGAGGACAAAAATGACCTAAATGTTCATCCAATGACACAAATGAACTTATTGGATGCACAAGATTGGTTAGAAACCCTAATTAGACAAGAATAAGCCTAGGGAGGACGAAAATGACCTAAATGTTCATCCAATGACACAAATGAACTTATTGGATGCACAAGATTGCTTAAAACCCTAATTGGATAAGAATAAGCCTTGGGAGGACGAAAATGACCTAAATGTTCATCAAATGACACAAACAAACCTATTGGATGCACAAGATTGGCTTAAAACCCTAATTGGACAAGAATAAGACTAGGGAGGACGAAAATGACCTAAATGTTCATCCAATGACACAAACACACCTATTTGATGCACAAGATTGGTTAAAAACCGTAATTGGACAAGAATAAGCCTAGGGAGGACGAAAATGACCTAAATGTTCATCCAATGACACAAACACACCTATTGGATGCACAAGATTGGTTAGAAACCCTAATTGGACAAGAATAAGCCTAGAGAGGTCGAAAATGATCTAAATGTTCATCCAATGACACAAATGAACTTATTGGATGCACAAGATTGCTTAAAAACCCTAATTGGACAAGAATAAGCCTAGGGAGGACGAAAATGACCTAAATGTTCATCCAATGACACAAATACACCTATTGAATGCACAAGATTGGTTAGAAACCCTAATTGGACAAGAATAAGCCTAGGTAGGACGAAAATGACCTAAATGTTCATCAAATGACACAAATGAACTTATTGGATGCACAAGATTGTTTAAAAACCCTAATTGGACAAGAATAAGCCTAGGGAGGACGAAAATGACCTAAATGTTCATCCAATGACACAAA
>JBBPBR010000588.1:62439-123704 GCA_037974775.1 Cicer pinnatifidum | reverse complement strand
TTTTCGTCCTCCCTAGGCATATTCTTGTCCAATTAGGGTTTATAAACAATCTTGTGCATCCAATAAGTTCATTTGTGTCATTGGATGAACATTTAGGTCATTTTCGTCCTCCCTAGGCTTATTCTTGTCCAATTAGGGTTTATAAGCAATCTTGTGCATCCAATAAGTTCATTTGTGTCATTGGATGAACATTTAGGTCATTTTCGTCCTCCCTGGGTTTATTCTTGTCCAATTAGGGTTTCTAACCAATCTTGTGCATCCAATAAGTTCATTTGTGTCATTGGATGAACATTTAGGTCTTTTTCGTCCTCCCTAGGCTTATTCTTGTCCAATTAGGTTTTTTAACCAATCTTGTGCATCCAATAGGTGTGTTTGTGTCATTGGATGAACATTTAGGTCATTTTCGTCCTCCCTAGGCTTATTCTTGTCCAATTAGGGTTTTTAAGCAATCTTGTGCATCCAATAAGTTCATTTGTGTCATTGGATGAACATTTACGTCATTTTCGTCCTCTCTAGGCTTAGTCTTGTTCAATTAGGGTTTCTAACCAATCTTGTGCATCCAATAGGTGTGTTTGTGTCATTGGATGAACATTTAGGTCATTTTCGTCCTCCCTAGGCTTATTCTTGTCCAATTAGGGTTTTTAACCAATCTTGTGCATCCAATAGGTGTGTTTGTGACATTGGATGAACATTTAGGTCATTTTCGTCCTCCCAAGGCTTATTCTTGTCTAATTAGGGGTTTTAACCAATCTTGTGCATCCAATAAGTTAATTTGTTTCATTGGATGAACATTTAGGTCATTTTCGTCCTCCCTAGGCTTATTCTTGTCCAATTAGGGGTTTTAAGCAATCTTGTGCATCAAATAAGTTCATTTGTGTCATTGGATGAACATTTAGGTCATTTTCGACCACCCTAGGCTTATTCTTGTCCAATTAGGGTTTTTAACCAATCATGTGCATCCAATAAGTTCATTTGTGTCATTGGATGAACATTTAGGTCATTTTCGTCCTCCCAAGGCTTATTCTTGTCCAATTATTGTTTTTAACCAATCTTGTGCATCCAATAAGTTCATTTATGTCATTGGATGAACATTTAGGTGATTTTCGTCCTCCCTAGGCTTATTCTTGTCCAATTAGGGTTTTTAAGCAATCTTGTGCATCCAATAAGTTCATTTGTGTCATTGGATGAACATTTAGGTCATTTTCGTCCTCCCTAGGCTTATTCTTGTTCAATTAGGGTTTCTAACCAATCTTGTGCATCCAATAGGTGTGTTTGTGTCATTGGATGAACATTTAGGTCATTTTCGTCCTCCCTAGTCTTATTCTTGTCCAATTAGGGTTTTAAGCAATCTTGTGCATCCAATAAGTTCATTTGTGTCGTTGGTTGAACATTTCGGTCATTTTCGTCCTCCCTAGGCTTATTCTTGTCCAATTAGGGTTTATAAGCAATCTTGTGCATCCAATAAGTTCATTTGTGTCATTGGATGAACATTTAGGTCATTTTCGTCCTCCCTAGGCTTATTCTTGTCCAATTAGGGTTTCTAACCAATCTTGTGCATCTAAAAAGTTCATATGTGTCATTGGATGAACATTTAGGTCATTTTCGTCCTCCCTAGGCTTATTCTTGTCCAATTAGGGTTTTTAACCAATCTTGTGCATCCAATAGGTGTGTTTGTGTCATTGGATGAACATTTAGGTCATTTTCGTCCTCCCTAGGCTTATTCTTGTCAAATTAGGGTTTCTAACCAATCTTTTGCATCCAATAGGTGTATTTGTGTCATTGGATGATCAATTAGGTCATTTTCGTGCTCCCTAGGCTTATTCTTGTCCAATTAAGGTTTTTAAGCAATCTTGTGCATCCAATAAGTTCATTTGTGTCATTGGATGAACATTTAGGTCATTTTCGTCCTCCCTAGGCTTATTCTTGTCCAATTAGGGTTTTTAACCAATCTTGTGCATCCAATAGGTGTGTTTGTGTCATTGGATGAACATTTAGGTCATTTTTGTCCTCCCTAGGCTTATTCTTGTCCAATTACGGTTTTTAACCAATCTTGTGCATCCAATAAGTTCATTTGTGTCATTGGATGAACATTTAGGTCATTTTCGTCCTCCCTAGGCTTATTCTTGTCCAATTAGGGTTTTTAACCAATCTTGTGCATCCAATAGGTGTGTTTGTGTCATTGGATGAACATTTAGGTCATTTTTTTCCTCCCTAGGCTTATTCTTGTCCAATTATGGTTTTTAACCAATCTTGTGCATCCAATAAGTTCATTTGTGTCATTGGATAAACATTTAGGTCATTTTCGTCCACCCTAGGCTTATTCTTGTCCAATTAGGGTTTTTAACCAATCTTGTGCATCCAATAGGTGTGTTTGTGTCATTGGATGAACATTTAGGTCATTTTCGTCCTCCCTAGGCTTATTCTTGTCCAATTAGGGTTTCTAACCAATCTTGTGCATCCAATAGGTGTATTTTTGTCATTGGATGAACATTTAGGTCATTTTCGTCCTCCCTAGGCTTATTCTTGTCTAATTAGGGTTTTTAAGCAATCTTGTGCATCTAATAAGTTCATTTGTGTCATTGGATGAACATTTACGTCATTTTCGTCCTCCCTAGGCTTATTCTTGTCCAATTAGGGTTTTTAACCAATCTTGTGCATCCAATAGGTGTGTTTGTGTCATTGGATGAACATTTAGGTCATTTTCGTCCTACCTAGGCTTATTCTTGTCCAATTAGGGTTTTAAGCCAATCTTGTGCATCCAATAGGTGTATTTGTGTCATTGGATGAACATTTAGGTCATTTTCGTCCTCCCTAGGCTTATTCTTGTCCAATTAGGGTTTTTAAGCAATCTTGTGCATCCAATAGGTGTGTTTGTGTCATATGATGAAAATTTAGGTCATTTTCGTCCTCCCAAGGCTTATTCATGTCCAATTAGAGTTTTAAGCAATATTGTGCATCCAATAAGTTTATTTGTGTCATTGGATGAACATTTAAGTCATTTTCGTCCACCCTAGGCTTATTCTTGTCCAATTAGGGTTTGTAACCAATCTTGTGCATCCAATAGGTGTGTTTGTGTCATTGGATGAACATTTAGGTCATTTTCGTCCTACCTAGGCTTATTCTTGTCCAATTAGGGTTTTTAAGCAATCTTGTGCATCCAATAACTTCATTTGTGTCATTAGATTAACATTTAAGTCATTTTCGTCCTCCCTAGGCTTATTCTAGTCCAATTAGGGTTTTTAACCAATCTTGTGCATCCAATAGGTGTCTTTGTGTCATTGGATGAACTTTTAGGTCATTTTCGTTCATTCTAGGCTTATTCTTGTCCAATTAGGGTTTTTAACCAATCTTGTGCATCCAATAAGTTCATTTGTGTCATTGGTTGAACATTTAGGTCATCTTCATCCTCCCTAGGCTTATTCTTGTCCAATTAGAGTTTTAAGCAATCTTGTGCATCCAATAAGTTTATTTGTGTCATTGGATGAACATTTAAGTCATTTTCGTCCACCCTAGGCTTATTCTTGTCCAATTAGGGTTTGTAACCAATCTTGTGCATCCAATAGGTGTGTTTGTGTCATTGGATGAACATTTAGGTCATTTTCGTCCTCCCTAGGCTTATTCTTGTCCAATTAGGGTTTTTAAGCAATCTTGTGCATCCAATAAATTCATTTGTGTCATTGGTTGAACATTTAGGTCATTTTCGTCCTCCTTAGGCTTATTCTTGTCCAATTAGGGTTTTTAACAAATCTTGTGCATCCAATAGGTGTGTTTGTGTCATTGGATGAACATTTAGGTCATTTTCGTCCTCCCATTGTCTTATTCTTTTCCAATTAGGGTTTTAATCAATCTTGTGCATCCAATAAGTTCATATGTGTCATTGGATGAACATTTAGGTCATTTTCGTCCTCCTTAGGCTTATTCTTGTGCAATTATGGTTTTTAACCAATCTTGTGCATTCAATAAGTTCATTTGTGTCATTGGATGAACATTTAGGTCATTTTCGTCCACCCTAGGCTTATTCTTGTCCAATTAGGGTTTTTAACCAATTTTGTGCATCCAATAGGTGTGTTTGTGTCATTGGATGAACATTTAGGTCATTTTCGTCCTCCCTAGGCTTATTCTTGTCCAATTAGGGTTTTTAAGCAATCTTGTTCATCCAATAAGTTCATTTCTGTCTTTGGATGAACATTTAGGTCATTTTCGTCCTCGCTAGGCTTATTCTTGTCAAATTAAGGTTTTTAAGAAATCTTGTGCATCCGATAAGTTCATTTGTGTCATTGGATGAACATTTAGGTCATTTTCGTCCTCCCTAGGCTTATTATTGTCCAATTAGGGTTTTTAAGCAATCTTGTGCATCCAATAGGTTTGTTTGTGTCATTGGATGAACATTTAGGTCATTTTCATCCTCCCTAGGCTTATTGTTGTCCAATTAGGGTTTTTAACCAATCTTGTGCATCCAATAGGTGTGTTTGTGTCATTTGATGAACATTTAGGTCATTTTCGTCCTCCCAAGGCTTATTCTTGTCCAATTAGAGTTTTAAGCAATCTTGTGAATCCAATAAGTTTATTTGTGTCATTGGATGAACATTTAAGTCATTTTCGTCCACCCTAGGCTTATTCTTGTCAAATTAGGGTTTGTAACCAATCTTGTGCATCCAATAGGTGTGTTTGTGTCATTGGATGAACATTTAGGTCATTTTCGTCCTCCCTAGGCTTATTCTTGTCCAATTAGGGTTTTTAAGCAATCTTGTGCATCCAATAAGTTCATTTGTGTCATTGGATTAACATTTAAGTCATTTTCGTCCTCCCTAGGCTTATTCTTGTCCAATTAGGGTTTCTAACCAATCTTGTGCATCCAATAGGTCTATTTGTGTCATTGGATGAACATTTAGGTCATTTTCGTCCTCCCTAGGCTTATTCTTGTCCGATTAGGGTTTTTAAGCAATCTTGTGCATCCAATAAGTTCATTTGTGTCATTGGATGAACATTTAGGTCATTTTCGTCCTCCCTAGGCTTATTCTTGTCCAATTAGGGTTTTTAACCAATCTTGTGCATCCAATAGGTGTGTTTGTGTCATTGGATGAACATTTAGGTCATTTTCGTTCATTCTAGGCTTATTCTTGTCCAATTAGGGTTTTTAACCAATCTTGTGCGTCCAATAAGTTCATTTGTGTCATTGGATAAACATTTAGGTCATTTTCGTCCACCCTAGGCTTATTCTTGTCCAATTAGGGTTTTTAACCAATCTTGTGCATCCAATAAGTTCATTTGTGTCATTGGATGAACATTTAGGTCATTTTCGTCCTCCCAAGGCTTATTCTTGTCCAATTAGGGTTTTTAACCAATCTTGTGCATCCAATAAGTTCATTTGTGTCATTGGTAGAACATTTAGGTCATTTTTGTCCTCCTTAGGCTTATTCTTGTCCAATTAGGGTTTTTAACCAATCTTGTGCATCCAATAGGTGTGTTTGTGTCATTGGATGAACATTTAGGTCATTTTCGTCCTCCCTAGTCTTATTCTTGTCCAATTAGGGTTTTAATCAATCTTGTGCATCCAATAAGTTCATATGTGTCATTGGATGAACATTTAGGTCATTTTCGTCCTCCCTAGGCTTATTCTTGTGCAATTATGGTTTTTAACCAATCTTGTGCATTCAATAAGTTCATTTGTGTCATTGGATTAAGATTTAAGTCATTTTCGTCCTCCCTAAGCTTATTTTTGTCCAATTAGGGTTTTTAACCAATCTTGTGCATCCAATACGTGTGTTTGTGTCTTTGGATGAACATTTAGGTCATTTTCGTCCTCCCTAGGCTTATTCTTGTCCAATTAGGGTTTTTAACCAATCTTGTGCATCCAATAAGTTCATTTGTGTCATTGGATGAACATTTAGGTCATTTTCGTCGTCCCTAGTCTTATTCATGTCGAATTAGGTTTTTATGCAATCTTGTGCATCCAATAGGTGTGTTTGTGTCATTGGAGGAACATTTAGGTCATTTTCGTCCTCCCTAGTCTTATTCTTGTCCAATTAGGGTTTTTATGCAATCTTGTGCATCCAATAGGTGTGTTTGTGTCATTGGACGAACATTTAGGTCATTTTCGTCCTCCCTAGGCTTATTCTTGTCCAATTAGGGTTTTTAACCAATCTTGTGCATCCAATAAGTTCATTTGTGTCATTGGATGAACATTTAGGTAATTTTCGTCGTCCTTAGTCTTATTCTTGTCGAATTAGGTTTTTATGCAATCTTGTGCATCCAATAGGTGTGTTTGTGTCATTGGAGGAACATTTAGGTCATTTTCGTCCTCCCTAGTCTTATTCTTGTCCAATTAGGGTTTTTATGCAATCTTGTGCATCCAATAGGTGTGTTTGTGTCATTGGAGGAACATTGAGGTCATTTTCGTCCTCCCTAGTCTTATTCTTGTCGAATTAGGGTTTTTATGCAATGTTGTGCATCCAAAAGGTGTGTTTCTGTCATTGGAGGAACATTTAGGTCATTTTCGTCCTCCCTAGTCTTATTCTTGTCCAATTAGGGTTTTTATGCAATCTTGTGCATCCAATAGGTGTGTTTGTGTCATTGGAGGAACATTTAGGTCATTTTCGTCCTCCCTAGTCTTATTCTTGTCCAATTAGGGTTTTTATGCAATCTTGTGCATCCAATAGGTGTGTTTGTGTCATTGGACGAACATTTAGGTCATTTTCATCCTCCCTAGGCTTATCCTTGTCCAAGTAGGGTTTTTAACCAATCTTGTGCATCCAATAAGTTCATTTGTGTCATTGGATGAACATTTAGGTCATTTTCGACATCCCTAGTCTTATTCTTGTCCAATTAGGGTTTTAAGCAATCTTGTGCATCCAATATGTGTGTTTGTGTCATTGGAGGAACATTTAGGTCATTTTCGTCCTCCCTAGTCTTATTCTTGTCCAATTAGGGTTTTTATGCAATCTTGTGCATCCAATAGGTGTGTTTGTGTCATTGGAAGAACATTTAGGTCATTTTCATCCTCCCTAGGCCTATTCTTGTCCGATTAGGGTTTTTAACCAATCTTGTGCATTCAATAAGTTCATTTGTGTCATTGGATGAACATTTAGGTCATTTTCGTCCTCCCTAGTCTTATTCTTGTCCAATTAGGGTTTTAAGCAATCTTGCGCATCCAATATGTGGGTTTGTGTCATTGGATGAACGTTTAGGTCATTTTCGTCCTCCCTATGCTTATTCTTGTCCAATTAGGGTTTTTATGCAATCTTGTGCATCCAATAGGTGTGTTTGTGTCATTGGAGGAACATTTAGGTCATTTTCGTCCTCCCTAGTCTTATTCTTGTCCAATTAGGGTTTTTATGCAATCTTGTGCATCCAATAGGTGTGTTTGTGTCATTGGAAGAACATTTAGGTCATTTTCGTCCTCCCTAGGCTTATTCTTGTCCGATTAGGGTTTTTAACCAATCTTGTGCATTCAATAAGTATATTTGTGTCATTGGACGAACATTTAGGTCATTTTCGTCCTCCCTAGGCTTATTCTTGTCCAATTAGGGTTTTTATGCAATCCTTTGCATCCAATAGGTGTGTTTGTGTCATTGGACGAACATTTAGGTTATTTTCGTCCTCCCTAGGCTTATTCTTGTCCAATTAGGGTTCTTAACCAACCTTGTGCATCCAATAAAGTTCATTTGTGTCATTGGTTGAACATTTAGGTCATTTTCGTCCTCCCTAGGCTTATTCTTGTCCAATTAGGGTTTTTAACCAACCTTGTGTATCCAATAAGTTCATTTGTGTCATTGGTGGAACATTTAGGTCATTTACGTCCTCCCTAGTCTTATTCTTGTCCAATTAGGGTTTTTATGCAATCTTGTGCATCCAATAGGTGTGTTTGTGTCATTGGAGGAACATTTAGGTCATTTTCGTCCTCCCTAGTCTTATTCTTTTCGAATTAGGGTTTTTATGCAATCTTGTGCATCCAATAGGTGTGTTTGTGTCATTGGAGGAACATTTAGGTCATTTTCGTCCTCCCTAGTCTTATTCTTGTCCAATTAGGGTTTTTATGCAATCTTGTGCATCCAATAGGTGTGTTTGTGTCATTGGACGAACATTTAGGTCATTTTCGTCCTCCCTAGGCTTATTCTTGTCCAATTAGGGTTTTTAACCAATCTTGTGCATCCAATAAGTTCATTTGTGTCATTGGAGTAACATTTAGGTCATTTTCGTCCTCCCTAGTCTTATTCTTGTCGAATTAGGGTTTTTATGCAATCTTGTGCATCCAATAGGTGTGTTTGTGTCATTGGAGGAACATTTAGGTCATTTTCGTCCTCCCTAGTCTTATTCTTGTCCAATTAGGGTTTTTATGCAATCTTGTGCATCCAATAGGTGTGTTTGTGTCATTGGACGAACATTTAGGTCATTTTCGTCCTCCCTAGGCTTATTCTTGTCCAATTAGGGCTTTTATGCAATCCTGTGCATCCAATAGGTGTGTTTGTGTCATTGGACGAACATTTAGGTCATTTTCGTCCTCCCTAGGCTTATTCTTGTCCAATTAGGGTTTTTAACCAACCTTGTGCATCCAATAAGTTCATTTGTGTCATTGGTTGAACATTTAGGTCATTATCGTCCTCCATAGGCTTATTCTTGTCCAATTAGGGTTTTTAACCAACCTTGTGTATCCAATAAGTTCATTTGTGTCATTGGTGGAACATTTAGGTCATTTAAGTCCTCCCTAGTCTTATTCTTGTCCAATTAGGGTTTTTATGCAATCTTGTGCATCCAATAGGTGTGTTTGTGTCATTGGAGGAACATTTAGGTCATTTTCGTCCTCCCTAGTCTTATTCTTGTCCAATTAGGGTTTTTATGCAATCTTGTGCATCCAATAGGTGTGTTTGTGTCATTGGACGAACATTTAGGTCATTTTGGTCCTCCCTAGGCTTATTCTTGTCCAATTAGGGTTTTTAACCAATCTTGTGCATCCAATAAGTTTATTTGTGTCATTGGATGAACATTTAGGTCATTTTCGTCCTCCCTAGGCTTATTCTTGTCCAATTACGGTTTTTAACCAATCTTGTGCATCCAATAGTTGTGTTTGTGTCATTGGATGAATATTTAGGTCATTTTCGTCCTCCCTAGTCTTATTCTTGTCCAATTAGGGTTTTAAGCAATCTTGTGCATCCAATAAGTTCATTTGTGTCATTGGATTAAGATTTAAGTCATTTTCGTCCTCCCTAGGCTTATTCTTGTTCAATTAGGGTTTCTAACCAATCTTGTGCATCAAATAGGTGTGTTTGTGTCATTGGATGAACATTTAGGTCATTTTCGTCCTCCCTAGTCTTATTCTTGTCCAATTAAGGTTTTAAGCAATCTTGTGCATCCAATAAGTTCATTTGTGTCATTGGATTAAGATTTAAGTCATTTTCGTCCTCCCTAGGCTTATTCTTGTTCAATTAGGGTTTCTAACCAATCTTGTGCATCCAATAGGTGTGTTTGTGTCATTGGATGAACATTTAGGTCATTTTCGTCTTCCCTAGTCTTATTCTTGTCCAATTAGGGTTTTAAGCAATCTTGTGCATCCAATAAGTTCATTTGTGTCATTGGATTAAGATTTAAGTCATTTTCGTCCTCCCTAGGCATATTCTTGTTCAATTAGGGTTTTTAACCAATCTTGTGCATCCAATAGGTGTGTTTGTGTCATTGGATGAACATTTAGGTCATTTTCGTCCTCCCAAGGCTTATTCTTGTCCAATTAGGGTTTTAAGCAATCTTGTGCATCCAATAAGTTCATTTGTGTCATTGGATTAAGATTTAAGTCATTTTCGTCCTCCCTAGGCTTATTCTTGTTCAATTAGGGTTTCTAACCAATCTTGTGCATCCAATAAGTTCATGTGTGTCATTGGATGAACATTTAGGTCATTTTCGTCCTCCCAAGGCTTATTCTTGTCCAATTAGGGTTTCTAACCAATCTTGGGCATCCAATAAGTTCATTTGTGACATTGGATGAACATTTAGGTCATTTTCGTCCTCCCTAGGCTTATTCTTGTCCAATTAGGGTTTCTAACCAATCTTGTGCATCCAATAGGTGTGTTTGTGTCATTCGATGAACATTTAGGTCATTTTCGTCCTCCCTAGGCTTCTTCTTGTCCAATTAGGGTTTTTAACCAATCTTGTGCATCCAATAAGTTCATTTGTGTCATTGGATGAACATTTAGGTCATTTTCGTCCACCCTATGCTTATTCTTGTCCAATTAGGGTTTTTAACCAATCTTGTGCATCCAATAAGTTCATGTGTGTCATTGGATAAACATTTAGGTCATTTTCGTCCTCCCAAGGCTTATTCTTGTCCAATTAGGGTTTCTAACCAATCTTGGGCATCCAATAAGTTCATTTGTGTCATTGGATGAACATTTAGGTCATTTTCGTCCTCCCTAGGCTTATTCTTGTCCAATTAGGGTTTTTAAGCAATCTTGTGCATCCAATAAGTTCATTTGTGTCATTGGATGAACATTTAGGTCATTTTCGTCCTCCCTAGGCTTATTGCTGAGCAATTAGGGTTTCTAACCATTCTTGTGCATCCAATACGTGTGTTTGTGTCATTGGATGAACATTTAGGTCATTTTCGTCCTCCCTAGTCTTATTCTATTCCAATTAGGGTTTTAAGCAATCTTGTGCATCCAATAAGTTCATTAGTGTCATTGGATGAACATTTAGGTCATTTTCGTCCTCCCTAGTCTTATTCTTGTCCAATTAGGGTTTTAAGCCAATCTTGTGCATCCAATAGGTGCGTTTGTGTCATTTGATGAACATTTAGGTTATTTTCGTCCTCCCTAGTCTTATTCTTGTCCAATTTGGGTTTTAAGCAATCTTGTGCATCCAATAAGTTCATTTGTGTCAATGGATGAACATTTAGGTCATTTTCGTCCTCCCTAGGCTTATTCTTGTCCAATTAGGGTTTTTAAGCCATCTTGTGCATCCAATAAGTTCATTTGTGTCATTGGATGAACATTTAGATCATTTTCGTCCTCCCTAGGCTTTTTCTTGTCCAATTAGGGTTTCTAACCAATCTTGTGCATCCAATAAGTTGGTTTGGGTCATTGGATTAACATTTAGGTCATTTTCGTCCTCCCTAGGCTTATTCTTGTCCAATTAGGGTTTCTAACCAATCTTGTGCATCCAATAGGTGTGTTTGTGTAATTGGTTGAACATTTAGGTCATTTTCGTCCTCCCTAGTCTTATTCTTGTCCAATTATGGTTTTAAGCAATCTTGTGCATCCAATAAGTTCATGTGTGTCATTGCATGAACATTTAGGACATTTTCGTCCTCCCTAGGCTTATTTTCGTGCAATTAGGGTTTTTAACCAATCTTGTGCATCCAATAGGTGTGTTTGTGTCATAAAATGAACATTTAGGTCATTTTCATCCTCCCTAGGCTTATTGTTGTCCAATTAGGGTTTTTAAACAATCTTGTGCATCCAATAGGTGTGTTTGTGTCATTGGATGAACATTTAGGTCATTTTCGTCCTCCCTAGGCTTATTCTTGTCCAATTAGGGTTTCTAACCAATCTTGTGCATCCAATAGGTGTATTTGTTTCATTGGATGAACATTTAGGTCATTTTCGTCCTCCCTAAGCTTATTCTTGTCTAATTAGGGTTTTTAAGCAATCTTGTGCATCCAGTAAGTTCATTTGTGTCATTGGATGAACATTTAGGTCATTTTCGTCCTCCCTAGGCTTATTCTTGTCCAATTAGGGTTTTTAACCAATCTTGTGCATCCAATAGGTGTGTTTGTGTCATTGGATGAACATTTAGGTCATTTTCGTTCATTCTAGGCTTATTCTTGTCCAATTAGGGTTTTTAACCAATCTTGTGCATCCAATAGGTGTGTTTGTGTCATTGGATGAACATTTAGGTCATTTTCGTCCTCCCTAGGCTTATTCTTGTCCAATTAGGGTTTTTAACCAATCTTGTGCATCCAATATGTTCATTTGTGTAATTGGATGAACATTTAGGTCATTTTCGTCCTCCCAAGGCTTAATCTTGTCCAATTAGGGTTTCTAAACAATCTTGTGCATCCAATAGGTATGTTTGTGTCATTGGATGAACATTTAGGTCATTTTCGTCCTCCCTAGGCTTATTCTTGTCCAATTAGGGTTTTTAACCAATCTTGTGCATCCAATAGGTGTGTTTGTGTCATTGGATGAACATTTAGGTCATTTTCTTCCACCCTAGGCTTATTCTTGTCCAATTAGGGTTTTTAAGCAATCTTGTGCATCCAATAAGTTCATTTGTGTCATTGGATGAACATTTAGGTCATTTTCGTCCTCCCTAGGCTTATTCTTGTCCAATTAGGGTTTTTAACCAATCTTGTGCATCCAATAGGTGTGTTTGTGTCATTGGATGAACATTTAGGTCATTTTCGTCCTCCCTAGGCTTATTCTTGTCTAATTAGGGTTTTTACGCAATCTTGTGCATCCAGTAAGTTCATTTGTGTCATTGGATGAACATTTAGGTCATTTTCGTCCTCCCTAGGCTTATTCTTGTCCAATTAGGGTTTTTAACCAATCTTGTGCATCCAATAGGTGTGTTTGTGTCATTGGATGAACATTTAGGTCATTTTCGTCCTCCCTAGGCTTATGCTTGTCAAATTAGGGTTTCTAACCAATCTTTTGCATCCAATAGGTGTATTTGTGTCATTGGATGAACAATTAGGTCATTTTCGGGCTCCCTAGGCTTATTCTTGTCCAATTAGGGTTTTTAAGCAATCTTGTGCATCCAATAAGTTCATTTGTGTCATTGGATGAACATTTAGGTCATTTTCGTCCTCCCTAGGCTTATTCTTGTCCAATTAGGGTTTTTAACCAATCTTGTGCATCCAATAGGTGTGTTTGTGTCATTGGATGAACATTTAGGTCATTTTCTCCTCCCTAGTCTTATTCTTGTCCAATCAGGGTTTTAAGCAATCTTGTGCATCCAATAAGTTCATTTGTGTCATTGGATGAACATTTAGGTCATTTTTCGTCCTCCCTATGCTTATTCTTGTCCAATTAGGGTTTTTAAGCAATCTTGTGCATCCAATAAGTTCATTTGTGTCATTGGATGAACATTTAGGTCATTTTCGTCCTCCCTAGGCTTATTCTTGCCCAATTAGGGTTTATAAGCAATCTTGTGCAACCAATAAGTTCATTTGTGTCATTGGATGAACATTTAGGTCATTTTCGTCCTCCCTAGGCTTATGCTTGTCCAATTAGGGTTTCTAACCAATCTTGTGCATCCAATAAGTTCATTTGTGTCATTGGATGAACATTTAGGTCATTTTCGTCCTCCCTAGGCTTATTCTTGTCCAATTAGGGTTTTTAACCAATCTTGTGCATCCAATAGGTGTGTTTGTGTCATTGGATGAACATTTAGGTCATTTTCGTCCTCCCTAGGCTTATTCTTGTAAAATTAGAATTTCTAACCAATCTTTTGCATCCAATAGGTGTATTTGTGTCATTGGATGAACATTTAGGTCATTTTCGTCCTCCCTAGGCTTATTCTTGTCCAATTAGGGTTTTTAAGCAATCTTGTGCATCCAATAAGTTCATTTGTGTCATTGGATGAACATTTAGGTCATTTTCGTCCTCCCTAGGCTTATTCTTGTCCAATTAGGGTTTCTAACCAATCTTGTGCATCGAATAGGTGTATTTGTGTCATTGGATGAACATTTAGGTCATTTTCGTCGTCCCTAGGCTTATTCTTGTCCAATTAGGGTTTTTAACCAATCTTGTGCATCCAATAAGTTCATTTGTGTCATTGGATAAACATTTAGGTCATTTTCGTCCACCCTAGGCTTATTCTTGTCCAATTAGGGTTTTTAACCAATCTTGTGCATCCAATAGGTGTGTTTGTGTCATTGGATGAACATTTAGGTCATTTTCGTCCTCCCTAGGCTTATTCTTGTCCAATTAGGGTTTCTAACTAATCTTGTGCATCGAATAGGTGTATTTGTGTCATTGGATGAACATTTAGGTCATTTTCGTCCTCCCTAGGCTTATTCTTGTCCAATTAGGGTTTTTAAGCAATCTTGTGCATCCAATAAGTTCATTTGTGTCATTGGATGAACATTTAGGTCATTTTCGTCCTCCCTAGGCTTATTCTTGTCCAATTAGGGTTTTTAACCAATCTTGTGCATCCAATAAGTTCATTTGTGTCATTGGATGTACATTTAGGTCATTTTTGTCCTCCCTAGAATTATTCTTGTCCAATTAGGGTTTCTAACCAATCTTGTGCATCCAATAAGTTCATTTGTGTCATTGGATGAACATTTAGGTCATTTTCGTCCTCCCTAGGCTTATTCTTGTCCAATTAGGGTTTTTAACCAATCTTGTGCATTCAATAGGTGTATTTGTGTCATTGGATGAACATTTAGGTCATTTTCGTCCTCCCTAGGCTTATTCTTGTCCAATTAGGGTTTTTAAGCAATCTTGTGCATCCAATAAGTTCATTTGTGTCATTGGATGAACATTAAGGTCATTTTCGTCCTCCCTAGGCTTATTCTTGTCCAATTAGGGTTTTTAAGCAATCTTGTGCATCCAATAAGTTCATTTGTGTCATTGGATGAACATTTAGGTCATTTTCGTCCTCCCTAGGCTTATTCTTGTCCAATTAGGGTTTTTAACCAATCTTGTGCATCCAATAGGTGTGTTTGTGTCATTGGATGAACATTTAGGTCAGTTTCGTCCTCCCTAGGCTTATTCTTGTCCAATTAGGGTTTCTAACCAATCTTGTGCATCCAATAGGTGTATTTGTGTCATTGGATGAACATTTAGGTCATTTTCGTCATCCCTAGGCTTATTCTTGTCCAATTAGGGTTTTTAAGCAATCTTGTGCATCCAATAAGTTCATTTGTGTCATTGGATGAACATTTAGGTTATTTTCGCCTCACTAGGCTTAGTTTTGTGCAATTAGGGTTTTTAGCCAATCTTGTGCATCCAATAGGTGTGTTTGTGTCATTAGATGAACATTTAGGTCATTTTCATCCTCCCTAGGCTTATTCTTGTCCAATTAGGGTTTTTAACCAATCTTGTGCATCCAAGAGGTTCATTTGTGTCATTGGATGAACATTTAGGTCATTTTCGTCCTCCCAAGGCTTATTCTTGTCCAATTAGGATTTTTAACCAATCTTGTGTATCCAATAAGTTCATTTGTGTCAATGGATGAACATTTAGGTCATTTTCGTCCTCCCTTGGCTTATTCTTGTCCAATTAGGGTTTTTAAGCAATCTTGTGAATCCAATAAGTTCATTTGTTTCATTGGATGAACATTTAGGTCATTTTCGTCCTCCCTAGGCTTATTCTTGTTCAATTAGGGTTTCTAACCAATCTTGTGCATCCAATAGGTGTGTTTGTTTCATTGGATGAACATTTAGGTCATTTTCGTCCTCCCTAGTCTTATTCTTGTCCAATTAGGGTTTTAAGCAATCTTCTGCATCCAATAAGTTCATTTGTGTCATTGGATGAACATTTAGGTTATTTTCGTCCTCACTAGGCTTAGTTTTGTGCAATTAAGGTTTTTAGCCAATCTTGTGCATCCGATAGGTGTGTTTGTGTCATTGGATGAACATTTAGGTCATTTTCGTCCTCCCTAGGCTTATTATTGTCCAATTAGGATTTTTAACCAATCTTGTGCATCCAATAAGTTCATTTGTGTCATTGGATGAACATTTAGGTTATTTTCGTCCTCACTAGGCTTAGTTTTGTGCAATTAGGGTTTTTAACCAATCTTGTGCATCCAATAGGTGTGTTTGTGTCATTTGATGAACATTTAGGTCATTTTCATCCTCCCTAGGCTTATTGTTGTCCAATTAGGGTTTTTAACCAATCTTGTGCATCCAATAAGTTCATTTGTGTCATTGGATGAACATTTAGGTCATTTTTGTCCTCCCTTGGCTTATTCTTGTCCAATTAGGGTTTTTAAGCAATCTTGTGAATCCAATAAGTTAATTTGTTTCATTGGATGAACATTTAGGTCATTTTCGTCCTCCCTAGGCTTATTCTTGTTCAATTAGGGGTTTTAACCAATCTTGTGCATCCAATAGGTGTGTTTGTGTCATTGGATGAACATTTAGGTCATTTTTGTCCTCCCTAGTCTTATTCTTGTCCAATTAGGGTTTTAAGCAATCTTCTGCATCCAATAAGTTCATTTGTGTCATTGGATGAACATTTAGGTCATTATCGTCCTTCCTAGGCTTATTCTTGTCCAATTAGGGTTTTTAACCAATCTTGTGCATCCAATAGGTGTGTTTGTGTCATTGGATGAACATTTAGGTCATTTTCGTCCTCCCTAGTCTTATTCTTGTCCAATTAGGATTTTTAACCAATCTTGTGCATCCAATAAGTTCATTTGTGTCATTGGATGAACATTTAGGTCATTTTCGTCCTACCTAGAATTATTCTTGTCCAATTAGGGTTTTTAACCAATCTTGTGCATCCAAGAGGTTCATTTGTGTCATTGGATGAACATTTAGGTCATTTTCGTCCTCCCAAGGCTTATTCTTGTCCAATTAGGGTTTTTAACCAATCTTGTGCATCCAATAAGTTCATTTGTGTCATTGGATGAACATTTAGGTCATTTTCGTCCTCCCTTGGCTTACTCTTGTCCAATTAGGGTTTTTAAGCAATCTTGTGAATCCAATAAGTTCATTTGTTTGATTGGATGAACATTTAGGTCATTTTCGTCCTCCCTAGGCTTATTCTTGTTCAATTAGGGTTTCTAACCAATCTTGTGCATCCAATAGGTGTGTTTGTGTCATTGGATGAACATTTAGGTCATTTTCGTCCTCCCTAGTCTTATTCTTGTCCAATTAGGGTTTTAAGCCAATCTTGTGCATCCAATAGGTGTGTTTGTGTCATTTGATGAACATTTAGGTCATTTTCGTCCTCCCAAGGCTTATTCTTATCCAATTAGGGTTTTAAGCAATCTTGTGCATCCAAGAAGTTCATTTGTGTCATTGGATTAAGATTTAAGTCCTTTTCGTCCTCCCTAGGCATATTCTTGTCCAGTTATGGCTTTTAACCAATCTTGTGCATCCAATAGGTGTGTTTGTGTCATTGGATGAACATTTAGGTCATTTTCGTCCTCCCTAGTCTTATTCTTGTCCAATTAGGGTTTTTAAGCAATCTTGCGCATCCATTTGTGTCATTGGATGAACATTTAGGTCATTTTCGTCCTCCCTAGGCTTATTCTTGTTCAATTAGGGTTTCTAACCTATCTTGTGCATCCAATAGGTGTGTTTGTGTCATTGGATGAACATTTAGGTCATTTTCGTTCTCCCTAGTCTTATTCTTGTCCAATTAGGGTTTTAAGCAATCTTGTGCATCCAATAATTTCATTTGTGTCATTGGATGAACATTTAGGTCATTTTCGTCCTCCCTAGGCTTATTCTTGTCCAATTATGGTTTTTAAGCAATCTTGTGCATCCAATAAGTTCATTTGTGTCATTGGATGAACATTAGGTCATTTTCGTCCTCCCTAGGCTTATTCTTGTCCAATTAGGGTTTCTAACCAATCTTGTGCATCCAATAGGTTGGTTTGTGTCATTGGATGAACATTTAGGTCATTTTCGTCCTCCCTAGTCTTATTCTTGTCCAATTAGGGTTTTAAGCAATCTTGTGCATCCAATAAGTTCATTTGTTTCATTAGATGAACATTTAGGTCATTTTCATCCTCCCTAGGCTTATTGATGTCCAATTAGGGTTTTTAACCAATCTTGTACATCCAATAGGTGTGTTTGTGTCATTGGATGAACATTTAGGTCATTTTCGTCCTCCCTAGTCTTATTCTTGTCCAATTAGGGTTTTAAGCAATCTTGTGCATCCAATAAGTTCATTTGTGTCATTGGATTAAGATTTAAGTCATTTTCGTCCTCCCTAGGCTTATTCTTGTTCAATTAGGGTTTCTAACCAATCTTGTGCATCCAATAAGTTCATTTGTGTCATTGGATTAAGATTTAAGTCATTTTCGTCCTCCCTAGGCTTATTCTTGTTCAATTAGGGTTTCTAACCAATCTTGTGCATCCAATAGGTGTGTTTGTGTCATTGGATGAACATTTAGGTCATTTTCGTCCTCCCTAGTCTGTTTCTTGTCCAATTAGGGTTTTAAGCAATCTTGTGCATCCAATAAGTTCATTTGTGTCATTGGATGAACATTTAGGTCATTTTCGTCCTCCCTAGGCTTATTCTTGTCCAATTAGGGTTTTTAAGCAATCTTGTGCATCCAATAAGTTCATTTGTGTCATTGGATGAACATTTAGGTCATTTTTCGTCCTCCCTAGGCTTATTCTTGTCCAATTAGGGTTTTTAAGCAATCTTGTGCATCCAATAAGTTCATTTGTGTCCTTGGATGAACATTTAGGTCATTTTCGTCCTCCCTAGGCTTATTCTTGTCCAATTAGGGTTTTAAGCAATCTTGTGCATCCAATAAGTTCATTTGTGTCATTGGATTAAGATTTAAGTCATTTTCGTCCTCCCTAGGCTTATTCTTGTTCAATTAGGGTTTCTAACCAATCTTGTGCATCCAATAGGTGTGTTTGTGTCATTGGATGAACATTTAGGTCATTTTCGTCCTCCCTAGTCTTATTCTTGTCCAATTAGGGTTTTAAGCAATCTTGTGCATCCAATAAGTTCATTTGTGTCATTGGATGAACATTTAGGTCATATTTCGTCCTCCCTAGGCTTATTCTTGTCCAATTAAGGTTTTTAAGCATTCTTGTGCATCCAATAAGTTCATTTGTGTCATTGGATGAACATTTAGGTCATTTTCGTCCTTCCTAGGCTTATTCTTGTCCAATTAGGGTTTTAAGCAATCTTGTGCATCCAATAAGTTCATTTGTGTCATTGGATGAACATTTAGGTCATTTTTCGTCCTCCCTAGGCTAATTCTTGTCCAATTAGGGTTTTTAACAAATCTTGTGCATCCAATAAGTTCATTTGTGTCATTGGATGAACATTTAGGTCATTTTCGTCCTCCCAAGGCTTATTCTTGTCCAATTAGGGTTTTTAACCAATCTTGTGCATCCAATAAGTTCATTTGTGTCATTGGATGAACATTTAGGTCATTTTCGTCCTCCCTAGGCTTATTCTTGTCCAATTAGGGTTTTTAAACAATCTTGTGCATCCAATAAGTTCATTTGTGTCATTGGATGAACATTTAGATCATTTTCGTCTTCCCTAGGCTTATTCTTGTCCAATTAGGGTTTCTAACCTATCTTGTGCATCCAATAGGTGTGTTTGTGTCTCATTGGATGAACATTTAGGTCATTTTCGTCCTCCCTAGTCTTATTCTTGTCCAATTAGGGTTTAAAGCAATCTTGTGCATCCAATAAGTTCATTTGTGTCATTGGATTAAGATTTAAGTCATTTTCGTCCTCCCTAGGCTTATTCTTGTTCAATTAGGGTTTCTAACCAATCTTGTGCATCCAATAGGTGTGTTTGTGTCATTGGATGAACATTTAGGTCATTTTCGTCCTCCCTAGTCTTATTCTTGTCCAATTAGGGTTTTAAGCAATCTTGTGCATCCAATAAGTTCATTTGTGTCATTGGATGAACATTTAGGTCATTTTCGTCCTCCCTAGGCTTATTCTTGTCCAATTAGGGTTTTTAAGCAATCTTGTGCATCCAATAAGTTCATTTGTGTCATTGGATGAACATTTAGGTCATTTTCGTCCTCCCTAGGCTTATTCTTGTCCAATTAGGGTTTCTAACCAATCTTGTGCATCCAATAAGTTCATTTGTGTCAATGGATGAACATTTAGGTCATTTTCGTCCTCCCTAGGCTTATTCTTGTCCAATTAGGGTTTTTAACCAATCTTGTGCATCCAATAGGTGTGTTTGTGTCATTGGATGAACATTTAGGTCATTTTCGTCCTCCCTAGGCTTATTCTTGTCCAATTAGGGTTTTTAAACATTCTTGTGCATCCAATAAGTTCAATTGTGTCATTGGATGAACATTTAGGTCATTTTCGTCCTCCCTAAGCTTATTCTTGTCCAATTAGGATTTTTAACCAATCTTGTGCATCCAATAAGTTCATTTGTGTCATTGGATGAACATTTAATTCATTTTCGTCCTCCCTAAGCTTATTCTTGTCCAATTAGGGTTTCTAAACAATCTTGTGCATCCAATAGGTGTGTTTGTGTCATTGGATGAACATTTAGGTCATTTTCGTCCTCCCTAGGCTTATTCTTGTCCAATTAGGGTTTTAAGCAATCTTGTGCATCCAATAAGTTCATTTCTGTCATTGGATGAATATTTAGGTCATTTTCATCCTCCCTAGGCTTATTCTTGTCCAATTAGGGTTTCTAAACAATCTTGTGAATCCAATAGGTGTGTTTGTGTCATTGGATGAACATTTAGGTCATTTTCGTCCTCCCTAGTCTTATTCTTGTCCAATTAGGGTTTTTAACCAATCTTGTGCATCCAATAGGTGTGTTTGTGTCATTGGATGAACATTTAGGTCATTTTCGTCCTCCCAAGGCTTATTCTTGTCCAATTAGGGTTTCTAACCAATCTTGTGCATCCAATAGGTGTGTTTGTGTCATTGGATGAACATTTAGGTCATTTTCGTCCTCCCTAGTCTTATTCTTGTCCAATTAGGGTTTTAAGCAATCTTGTGCATCCAATAAGTTCATTTGTGTCATTGGATGAATATTTAGGTCATTTTCATCCTCCCTAGGCACATTCTTGTCCAATTAGGGTTTCTAACCAATCTTGTGCATCCAATAGGTGTGTTTGTGTCATTGGATGAACATTTAGGTCATTTTCGTCCTCCCTAGTCTTATTCTTGTCCAATTAGGGTTTTAAGCAATCTTGTGCATCCAATAAGTTCATTTGTGTCATTGGATGAACATTTAGGTCATTTTCGTCCTCCCTAGGCTTATTCTTGTCCAATTAGGGTTTTTAACCAATCTTGTGCATCCAATAAATTCATTTGTGTCATTGGATGAACATTTAGGTCATTTTCATTCTCCCTAGGCATATTCTTGTCCAATTAGGGTTTCTAACCAATCTTGTGCATCCAATAGGTGTGTTTGTGTCATTGGATGAACATTTAGGTCATTTTTGTCCTCCGTAGGCTTATTCTTGTCCAATTAGGGTTTTTAACCAATCTTGTGCATCCAATAAGTTCACTTGTGTCATTGGATGAATAGTTAGGTCATTTTCGTCCTCCCTAGACCTATTCTTATCAAATTAGGGTTTCTAACCAATAGTGTGCATCCAATAGGTGTGTTTGTGTCATTGGATGAACATTTAGGTCATTTTCGTCCTCCCTAGGCTTATTTTTGTCCAATTTGGGTTTCTAACCAATCTTGTGCATCCAATAGGTGTGTTTGTGTCATTGGATGAACATTTAGGTCATTTTCGTCCTCCCTAGGCTTATTCTTGTCCAATTAGGGTTTTTAACCAATCTTGTGCATCCAATAGGTGTGTTTGTGTCATTGGATGAACATTTAGGTCATTTTCGTCCTCCCTAGGCTTATTCTTGGCCAATTAGGGTTTCTAACCAATCTTTTGCATCCAATAGGTGTATTTGTGTCATTGGATGAACATTTAGGTCATTTTCGTCCTCCCTAGGCTTATTCTTGTCCAATTAGGGTTTTTAACCAATCTTGTGCATCCAATAGGTGTGTTTGTGTCATTGGATGAACATTTAGGTCATTTTCGTCCTCCCTAGGCTTATTCTTGTCCAATTAGGGTTTTTAACCAATCTTGTGCATCCAATAAGTTCATTTGTGTCATTGGATGAACATTTAGGTCATTTTCGTCCTCCCAAGACTTATTCTTGTCCAATTAGGGTTTTTAACCAATCTTGTGCATCCAATAAGTTCATTTGTGTCATTGGATAAACATTTAGGTCATTTTCGTCCACCCTAGGCTTATTCTTGTCCAATTAGGGTTTTTAACCAATCTTGTGCCTCCAATAAGTTCATTTGTGTCATTGGATGAACCTTTAGGTCATTTTCGTCCTCCCTAGGCTTATTCTTGTCCAATTAGGGTTTTTAACCAATCTTGTGCATCCAATAAGTTCATTTGTGTCATTGGATGAACATTTAGGTCATTTTCGTCCTCCCTAGGCTTATTCTTGTCCAATTAGGGTTTTTAAGCAATGTTGTGCATCCAATAAGTTCATTTGTGTCATTGGATGAACATTTAGGTCATTTTCGTCCTCCCTAGGCTTATTCTTGTCCAATTAGGGTTTCTAACCAATCTTGTGCATCCAATAGGTGTGTTTGTGTCATTGGATGAACATTTAGGTCATTTTCGTCCTCCCTAGGCTTATTCTTGTCTAATTAGGGTTTTTAACCAATCTTGTGCATCCAATAAGTTCATTTGTGTTATTGGATGAACATTTAGGTCATTTTCGTCTTCCCTAGGCTTATTCTTGTCCAATTAGGGTTTCTAACCAATCTTGTGCATCCAATAGGTGTATTTGTGTCATTGGATGAACATTTAGGTCATTTTCGTCCTCCCTAGGCTTATTCTTGTCCAATTAGGGTTTCTAACAAATCTTGTGCATCCAATAGGTGTATTTGTGTCATTGGATGAACATTTAGGTCATTTTCGTCCTCCCTAGGCTTATTCTTGTCCAATTAGGGTTTTTAAGCAATCTTGTGCATCCAATAAGTTCATTTGTGTCATTGGATGAACATTTAGGTCATTTTCGTCCTCCCTAGGCTTATTCTTGTCCAATTAGGGTTTCTAACCAATCTTGTGCATCCAATAGGTGTATTTGTGTCATTGGATGAACCTTTAGGTCATTTTCGTCCTCCCTAAGCTTATTCTTGTCCAATTAGGGTTTTTAAGCAATCTTGTGCATCCAATAAGTTCATTTGTGTCATTGGATGAACATTTAGGTCATTTTCGTCCTCCCTAGGCTTATTCTTGTCCAATTAGGGTTTCTAACCAATCTTGTGCAACCAATAAGTTCATTTGTGTCATTGGATGAACATTTAGGTCATTTTCGTCCTCCCTAGGCTTATTCTTGTCCAATTAGGGTTTTTAACCAATCTTGTGCATCCAATAGGTGTGTTTGTGTCATTGGATGAACATTTAGGTCATTTTCGTCCACCCTAGGCTTATTCTTGTCCAATTAGGGTTTTTAACCAGTCTTGTGCATCCAATAAGTTCATTTGTGTCATTGGTTGAACATTTAGGTCATTTTCGTTCTCCCAAGGCTTATTCTTGTCTAATTAGGGTTTCTAACCAATCTTGTGCATCCAATAGGTGTATTTGTGTCATTGGATGAACATTTAAGTCATTTTCGTCCTCCCTAGGCTTATTCTTGTCCAATTAGGGTTTTTAACCAGTCTTGTGCATCCAATAAGTTCATTTATGTCATTGGATGAACATTTAGGTCATTTTCGTTCTCCCAAGGCTTATTCTTGTCTAATTAGGGTTTTTAACCAATCTTGTGCATCCAATAGGTGTGTTTGTGTCATTCGATGAACATATAGGTCATTTTCGTCCTCCCTAGGCTTATTCTTGTCCAATTAGGGTTTCTAACCAATCTTGTGCATCCAATAGGTGTATTTGTGTCATTGGATGAACATTTAGGTCATTTTCGTCCTCCCTAGGCTTATTCTTGTCCAATTAGGGTTTTTAACCAATCTTGTGCATCCAATAGGTGTGTTTGTGTCATTGGATGAACATTTAGGTCAGTTTCGTCCTCCCTAGGTTTATTCTTGTCCAATTAGGGTTTCTAACGAATCTTGTGCATCCAATAGGTGTATTTGTGTCATTGGATGAACATTTAGGTCATTTTCGTCCTCCCTAGGCTTATTCTTGTCTAATTAGGGTTTTTAAGCAATCTTGTGCATCCAATAAGTTCATTTGTGTTATTGGATGAACATTTAGGTCGTTTTCGTCCTCCCAAGGCTTATTCTTGTCCAATTAGGGTGTTTAACCTATCTTGTGCATCCAATAGGTGTATTTGTGTCAATGGATGAACATTTAGGTCATTTTCGTCCTCCCTAGGCTTATTCTTGTCCAATTAGGGTTTTTAACCAATCTTGTGCATCCAATAAGTTCATTTGTGTCATTGGATGAACATTTAGGTCATTTTCGTCCTCCCTAGGCTTATTCTTGTCCAATTAGGGTTTTTAACCAATCTTGTGCATCCAATAGGTGTATTTGTGTCAATGGATGAACATTTAGGTCATTTTCGTCCTCCCTAGGCTTATTCTTGTCCAATTAGGGTTTTTAAGCAATCTTGTGCATCCAATAAATTCATTTGTGTCATTGGATGACCATTTAGGTCATTTTCGTCCTCCCTAGGCTTATTCTTGTCCAATTAGGGTTTTTAACCAATCTTGTGCATCCAATAAGTTCATTTGTGTCATTGGATGAACATTTAGGTCATTTTCGTCCTCCCTAGGCTTATTCTTGTCCAATTAGGGTTTTTAACCAATCTTGTGCATCCAATAGGTGTGTTTGTGTCATTGGATGAACATATGGGTCATTTTCGTACTCCCTAGGCTTATTCTTGTCCAATTAGGGTTTCTAACCAATCTTGTGCATCCAATAGGTGTATTTGTGTCATTGGATGAACATTTAGGTCATTTTCGTCCTTCCTAGGCTTATTCTTGTCTAATTAGGGTTTTTAAGCAATCTTGTGCATCCAATAAATTCATTTGTGTCATTGGATGACCATTTAGGTCATTTTCGTCCTCCCTAGGCTTATTCTTGTCCAATTAGGGTTTTTAACCAATCTTGTGCATCCAATAAGTTCATTTGTGTCATTGGATGAACATTTAGGTCATTTTCGTCCTCCCTAGGCTTATTCTTGTCCAATTAGGGTTTTTAACCAATCTTGTGCATCCAATAGGTGTGTTTGTGTCATTGGATGAACATTTAGGTCATTTTCGTCCTCCCTAGGCTTATTCTTGTCAAATTAGGGTTTCTAACCAATCTTTTGCATCCAATAGGTGTATTTGTGTCATTGGATGAACATTTAGGTCATTTTCGTCCTCCGTAGGCTTATTCTTGTCCAATTAGGGTTTTTAAGCAATCTTGTGCATCCAATAAGTTCATTTGTGTCATTGAATTAAGATTTAAGTGATTTTCGTCCTCCCTAGGCTTATTCTTGTTCAATTAGGGTTTCTAACCAATCTTGTGCATCCAATAGGTGTGTTTGTGTCATTGGATGAACATTTAGGTCATTTTCGTCCTCCCTAGTCTTATTCTTGTCCAATTAGGGTTTTAAGCAATCTTGTGCATCCAATAAGTTCATTTGTGTCATTGGATGAACATTTAGGTCATTTTTCCTCCTCCCTAGGCTTATTCTTGTCCAATTAGGTTTTCAAGCAATCTTGTGCATCAAATAAGTTCATTTGTGTCATTGGATGAACATTTAGGTCATTTTCGTCCTCCCTAGGCTTATTCTTGACCAATTAGGGTTTATAAGCAATCTTGTGCTTCCAATAAGTTCATTTGTGTCATTGGATGAACATTTAGGTCATTTTCGTCCTCCCTAGGCTTACTCTTGTCCAATTAGGGTTTCTAACCAATCTTGTGCATCCAATAAGTTCATTTGTGTCATTGGATGAACATTTAGGTCATTTTCGTCCTCCCTAGGCTTATTCTTGTCCAATTAGGGTTTTTAACCAATCTTGTGCATCCAATAGGTGTGTTTGTGTCATTGGATGAACATTTAGGTCATTTTCGTCCTCCCTTGGCTTATTCTTGTCCGATTAGGGTTTTTAACCAATCTTGTGCATCCAATAAGTTCATTTGTGTCATTGGATGAACATTTAGGTCATTTTCGTCCTCCCTTGGCTTATTCTTGTCCAATTAGGGTTTTTAACCAATCTTGTGCATCCAATAAGTTCATTTGTGTCATTGGACGAACATTTAGGTCATTTTCGTCCTCCCTAGGCTTATTCTTGTCCAATTAGGGTTTTTAACCAAACTTGTTCATCCAATAAGTTCATTTGTGTCATTGGATGAACATTTAGGTCATTTTTGTCCTCCCTAGGCTTATTCTTGTCCAATTAGGGTTTTTAACCAATCTTGTGCATCCAATAAGTTCATTTGTGTCATTGGATGAACATTTAGGTCATTTTCGTCCTCCCTAGGCTTATTCTTGTCCAATTAGGGTTTTTATGCAATCTTGTGCATCCAATAGGTGTGTCTGTGTCATTGGACGAACATTTAGGTCATTTTCGTCCTCCCTAGTCTTATTCTTGTCCAATTAGGGTTTTTATGCAATCTAGTGCATCCAATAGGTGTGTTTGTGTCATTGGACGAACATTTAGGTCATTTTCGTCCTCCCTAGGCTTATTCTTGTCCGATTAGGGTTTTTAACCAATCTTGTGCATTCAATAAGTTCATTTGTGTCATTGGATGAACATTTAGGTCATTTTCGTCCTCCCTAGTCTTATTCTTGTCCAATTAGGGTTTTTACGCAATCTTGTGCTTCCAATAGGTGTGTTTGTGTCATTGGACGAACATTTTGGTCATTTTCGTCCTCCCTAGGCTTATTCTTGTCCAATTAGGGTTTTTAACCAATCTTGTGCATCCAATAAGTTCATTTGTGTCATTGGAGGAACATTTAGGTCATTTTCGTCCTCCCTAGTCTTATTCTTGTCCAATTAGGATTTTTATTCAATCTTGTGCATCCAATAGGTGTGTTTGTGTCATTGGATGAACATTTAGGTCATTTTCGTCCTCCCTAGGCTTATTCTTGTCCAATTAGGGTTTTTAACCAATCTTTTGCATCCAATAAGTTCATTTGTGTCATTGGATGAACATTTAGGTCATTTTCGTCCACCCTAGGCTTATTCTTGTCCAATTAGGGTTTTTAACAAATCTTGTGCATCCAATAAGTTCATGTGTGTCATTGGATGAACATTTAGGTCATTTTCGTCCTCCCAAGGCTTATTCTTGTCCAATTAGGGTTTCTAACCAATCTTGTGCATCCAATAAGTTCATTAGTGTCATTGGATGAACATTTAGGTCATTTTCGTCCTCCCTAGTCTTATTCTTGTCCAATTAGGGTTTTAAGCCAATCTTGTGCATCCAATAGGTGTGTTTGTGTCATTTGATGAACATTTAGGTCATTTTCGTCCTCCGAAGGCTTATTCTTATCCAATTAGGGTTTTAAGCAATCTTGTGCATCGAATAAGTTCATTTGTGTCATTGGATGAACATTTAGGTCATTTTCGTCCTCCCTAGGCTTATTCTTGTTCAATTAGGGTTTCTAACCTATCTTGTGCTTCCAATAGGTGTGTTTGTGTCATTGGATGAACATTTAGGTCCTTTTCGTCCTCCCTAGGCTTATTCTTGTCCAATTAGGGTTTTTAACCAATCTTGTGCATCCAATAGGTGTGTTTTTGTCATAAAATGAACATTTAGGTCATTTTCATCCTCCCTAGGCTTATTGTTGTCCAATTAGTGTATTTAACCAATCTTGTGCATCCAATAGGTGTGTTTGTGTCATTGGATGAACATTTAGGTCATTTTCGTCCTCCCTAGTCTTATTCTTGTCCAATTAGGGTTTTTAAGCAATCTTGTGCATCTAATAAGTTCATTTGTGTCATTGGATGAACATTTAGGTCATTTTCGTCCTCCCTAGGCTTATTCTTGTCCAATTAGGGTTTCTAACCAATCTTGTGCATCCAATAGGTGTGTTTGTGTCATTGGATGAACATTTAGGTCATTTTCATCCTCCCTAGTCTTATTCTTGTCCAATTAGGGTTTTAAGCAATCTTGTGCATACAATAAGTTCATTTGTGTCATTGGATGAACATTTAGGTCATTTTCGTCCTCCCAAGGCTTATTCTTGTCCAATTAGGGTTTTTAAGCAATCTTGTGCATCCAATAAGTTCATTTGTGTCATTGGATAAACATTTAGGTCATTTTCGTCCTCCCTAGTCTTATTCTTGTCCAATTAGGGTTCTAAGCAATCTTGTGCATCCAATTAGTTCATTTGTGTCATTGGATGAACATTTAGGTCATTTTCGTCCTCCCTAGGCTTATTCTTGTCCAATTAGGGTTTCTAACCAATCTTGTGCATCCAATAGGTGTGTTTGTGTCATTGGATGAACATTTAGGTCATTTTCGTCCTCCCTAGGCTTATTCTTGTCCAATTAGGGTTTTTAACCAATCTTGTGCATCCAATAAGTTCATTTGTGTCATTGGATAAACATTTAGGTCATTTTCGTCCACCCTAGGCTTATTCTTGTCCAATTAGGGTTTCTAACCAATCTTGTGCATCCAATAGGTGTATTTGTGTCATTGGATGAACATTTAGGTTATTTTCGTCCTCCCTAGGCTTATTCTTGTCCAATTAGGGTTTTTAACCAATCTTGTGCATCCAATAGGTGTGTTTGTGTCATTGGATGAACATTTAGGTCATTTTCGTCCTCCCTAGGCTTATTCTTGTCCAATTAGGGTTTCTTACCAATCTTGTGCATTCAATAGGTGTATTTGTGTCATTGGATGAACATTTAGGTCATTTTCGTCCTCCCTAGGCTTATTCTTGTCTAAATAGGGTTTTTAAGCAATCTTGTGCATCCAATAAGTTCATTTGTGTTATTGGATGAACATTTAGGACATTTTCGTCCTTACTAGTCTTATTCTTGTCCAATTAGGGTTTTTAACCAATCTTGTGCATCCAATAGGTGTGTTTGTGTCATTGGATGAACATTTAGGTCAGTTTCGTCCTCCCTAGTCTTATTCTTGTCCAATTAGGGTTTCTAACCAATCCTGTGCATCCAATAGGTGTATTTGTGTCATTGGATGCACATTTAGGTCATTTTCGTCCTCCCTAAGCTTATTCTTGTCCAATTAGGGTTTTTAAGCAATCTTGTGCATCCAATAAGTTCATTTGTGTCATTGGATGAACATTTAGGTCATTTTCGTCCTCCCAAGGCTTATTCTTGTCCAATTAGGGTTTTTAAACAATCTTGTGCATCCAATAAGTTCATTTGTGTCATTGGATGAACATTTAGGTCATTTTCGTCCTCCCTAGGCTTATTCTAGTCCAATTAGGGTTTTTAAGCAATCTTGTGCATCCAATAAGTTCATTTGTGTCATTGGATGAACATTTAGGTCATTTTCGTCCTCCCAAGGCTTATTGTTGTCCAATTAGGGTTTCTAACCAATCTTGTGCATCCAATAAGTTCATTTGTGTCATTGGATGAACATTTAGGTCATTTTCGTCCTCCCTAGGCTTATTCTTGTCCAATTAGGGTTTTTAAGCAATCTTGTGCATCCAATAAGTTCATTTGTGTCATTGGATGAACATTTAGGTCATTTTTGTCCTCCCTAGGCTTATTCTTGTCCAATTAGGGTTTTTAACCAATCTTGTGCGTCCAATAGGTGTATTTGTGTCATTGGATGAACATTTAGGTCATTTTCGTCCTCCCTAGGCTTATTCTTGTACAATTAGGGTTTTTAAGCAATCTTGTGCATCCAATAAGTTCATTTGTGTCATTGGATGAACATTTAGGTCATTTTCGTCCTCCCTAGGCTTATTCTTGTCCAATTAGGGTTTTTAAGCAATCTTGTGCATCCAATAAGTTCATTTGTGTCATTGGATGAACATTTAGGTCATTTTCGTCCTCCCTAAACTTATTCTTGTCCAATTAGGGTTTCTAACCAATCTTGTTCATCCAATAAGTTCATTTGTGTCATTGGATGATCATTTAGGTCATTTTCGTCCTCCCTAGGGTTATTCTTGTCCAATTAGGATTTTTAACAAATCTTGTGCATCCAATAAGTTCATTTGTGTCATTGGATGAACATTTAGGTCATTTTCGTCCTCCCTAGGCTTATTCTTGTCCAATTAGGGTTTTTAAGCAATCTTGTGCATCCAATAAGTTCATTTGTGTCATTGGATGAACATTTAGGTCATTTTTGTCCTCCCTAGGCTTATTCTTGTCCAATTAGGATTTTTAAGCAATCTTGTGCATCCAATAGGTGTATTTGTGTCATTGGATGAACATTTAGGTCATTTTCGTCCTCCCTAGGCTTATTCTTGTCCAATTAGGGTTTTTAAGCAATCTTGTGCATCCAATAAGTTCATTTGTGTCATTGGATGAACATTTAGGTCATTTTCGTCCTCCCTAGGCTTATTCTTGTCCAATTAGGGTTTCTAACCAATCTTGTGCATCCAATAGGAGTGTTTGTGTCATTGGACGAACATTTAGGTCATTTTCGTCCTCCCTAGTCTTATTCTTGTCCAATTAGGGTTTTAAGCAATCTTGTGCATCCAATAAGTTCATTTGTGTCATTGGATGAACATTTAGGTCATTTTCGTCCTCCCTATGCTTATTCTTGTCCAATTAGGGTTTTTATGCAATCTTGTGCATCCAATAGGTGTGTTTGTGTCATTGGAGGAACATTTAGGTCATTTTCGTCCTCCCTAGGCTTATTCTTGTCCAATTAGGGTTTTTATACAATCTTGTGCATCCAATAGGTGTGTTTGTGTCATTGGATGAACATTTAGGTCATTTTCGTCCTCCCTAGGCTTATTCTTGTCCAATTAGGGTTTTTAACCAATCTTGTGCATCCAATAAGTTCATTTGTGTCATTGGATGAACATTTAGGTCATTTTCGTCCTCCCTAGGCTTATTCTTGTCCAATTAGGGTTTTTATGCAATCTTGTGCATCCAATAGGTGCATTTGTGTCATTGGATGAACATTTAGGTCATTTTCGTCCTCCCTAGGCTTATTCTTGTCCAATTAGGGTTTTTAACCAATCTTGTGCATCCAATAAGTTCATTTGTGTCATTGGATTAACATTTAGGTCAATTTCGTCCTTCCTAGGCTTATTCTTGTCCAATTAGGGTTTCTAACCAATCTTGTGCATCCAATAGGTGTGTTTGTGTCATTGGATGAACATTTAGGTCATTTTCGTCCTCCCTAGTCTTATTCTTGTCCAATTAGGGTTTAAAGCAATCTTGTGCATACAATAAGTTCATTTGTGTCATTGGATGAACATTTAGGTCATTTTCGTCCTCCCTAGGCTTATTCTTGTCCAATTAGGGTTTTTAACCAATCTTGTGCATCCAATAA
The DNA here is from genome assembly GCA_037974775.1 of Cicer pinnatifidum. Lineage (NCBI taxonomy): Eukaryota > Viridiplantae > Streptophyta > Magnoliopsida > Fabales > Fabaceae > Cicer > Cicer pinnatifidum. The sequence goes on along the minus strand of JBBPBR010000588.1, from coordinate 92,681 downwards.
GTTCATTTGTGTCATTGGATGAACATTTAGGTCATTTTCGTCCTCCCTAGGCTTATTCTTGTCCAATTAGGGTTTTTAACCAATCCTGTGCATCCAATAAGTTAATTTGTGTCATTGGATGAACATTTAGGTCATTTTCGTCCTCCCTAGGCTTATTCTTGTCCAATTAGGGTTTTCAACCAATCTTGTGCATCCAATAAGTTCATTTGTGTCATTGGATGAACATTTAGGTCATTTTCGTCCTCCCTAGGCTTGCTCTTGTCCAATTAGGGTTTTTAACCAATCTTGTGCATCCTATAGGTGTGTTTGTGTAATTGGACGAACATTTAGGTCATTTTCGTCCACCCTAGGCTTATTCTTGTCCAATTAGGGTTTTTATGCAATCCTGTGCATCCAATAGGTGTGTTTGTGTCATTGGAGGAACATTTAGGTCATTTTCGTCCTCTCTAGTCTTATTCTTGTCGAATTAGGGTTTTTATACAATCTTGTGCATCCAATAGGTGTGTTTGTGTCATTGGATGAACATTTAGGTCTTTTTCGTCCTCCCTAGGCTTATTCTTGTCCAATTAGGGTTTTTAACCAATCTTGTGCATCCAATAAGTTCATTTGTGTCATTGGATGAACATTTAGGTCATTTTCGTCCTCCCTAGGCTTATTCTTGTCCAATTAGGGTTTTCAACCAATCTTGTGCATCCAATAAGATCATTTGTGTCATTGGATGAACATTTAGGTCATTTTCGTCCTCCCTAGGCTTACTCTTGTCCATTTTGGATTTTTAACCAATCTTGTGCATCCAATAACTTCATTTGTGTCATTGGATGAACATTTAGGTCATTTTCGTCCTCCTTAGTCTTATTCTTGTCCAATTAGGGTTTTTATGCAATCTTGTGCATCCAATAGGCGTGTTTGTGTCATTGGAGGAACATTTAGGTCATTTTCGTCCTCCCTAGGCTTGTTCTTGTCCAATTAGGGTTTTTAACCAACCTTGTGCATCCAATAAGTTCATTTGTGTCATTGGTTGAACATTTAGGTCATTTTCGTCCTCCCTAGGCTTATTCTTGTCCAATTAGGGTTTTTAACCAACCTTGGGCATCCAATAAGTTCATTTGTGTCATTGGTGGAACATTTAGGTCATTTACGTCCCCCCCTAGTCTTATTCTTGTTCAATTAGGGATTTTATGCAATCTTGTGCATCCAATAGGTGTGTTTGTGTCATTGGACGAACATTTAGGTCCTTTTCGTCCTCCCTAGGCTTATTTTTGTCCAATTATGGTTTTTAACCAATCTTGTGCATCCAATAAGTTCATTTGTGTCATTGGATGAACATTTAGGTCATTTTCGTCCTCCCTAGGCTTATTCTTGTCCAATTAGGGTTTTTAACCAATCTTGTGCATCCAATAAGTTCATTTGTGTCATTGGATGAACATTTAGGTCATTTTCGTCCTCCCTAGGCTTATTCTTGTCCAATTAGGGTTTTTAACCAATCTTGTGCATCCAATAAGTTCATTTGTGTCATTGGATGAACATTTAGGTCATTTTCGTCCTCCCTAGGCTTATTCTTGTCCAGTTAGGGTTTTTAACCAATCTTGTGCATCCAATAAGTGCATTTGTGTCATTGGATGAACATTTTGGTCATTTTCGTCCTCCCTAGGCTTATTCTTGTCCAATTAGGGTTTTTAACCAATCTTGTGCATCCAATAAGTTCATTTGTGTCATTGGATGAACATTTAGGTCATTTTCGTCCTCCCTAGGCTTATTCTTGTCCAATTAGGGTTTTTAAGCAATCTTGTGCATCAAATAAGTTCATTTGTGTCATTGGATGAACATTTAGATCATTTTCGTCCTCCCTAGGCTTATTCTTGTCCAATTAGGGTTTCTAACCAATCTTGTGCATCCAATAGGTGTGTTTGTGTCATTGGATGAACATTTAGGTCATTTTCGTCCTCCCTAGGCTTATTCTTGTCCAATTAGGGTTTTTAACCAATCTTGTGCATCCAATAAGTTCATTTGTGTCATTGGATGAACATTTAGGTCATTTTCGTCCACCCTAGGCTTATTCTTGTCCAATTAGGGTTTTTAACCAATCTTGTGCATCAAATAAGTTCATTAGTGTCATTGGATGAACATTTAGGTCATTTTCGTCCTCCCTAGTCTTATTCTTGTCCAATTAGGGTTTTAAGCCAATCTTGTGCATCCAATAGGTGTGTTTGTGTCATTTGATGAACATTTAGGTCATTTTCGTCCTCCGAAGGCTTATTCTTATCCAATTAGGGTTTTAAGCAATCTTGTGCATCGAATAAGTTCATTTGTGTCATTGGATGAACATTTAGGTCATTTTCGTCCTCCCTAGGCTTATTCTTGTCCAATTAGGGTTTTTAACCAATCTTGTGCATCCAATAGGTGTGTTTTTGTCATAAAATGAACATTTAGGTCATTTTCATCCTCCCTAGGCTTATTGTTGTCCAATTAGTGTATTTAACCAATCTTGTGCATCCAATAGGTGTGTTTGTGTCATTGGATGAACATTTAGGTCATTTTCGTCCTCCCTAGTCTTATTCTTGTCCAATTAGGGTTTTAAGCCAATCTTGTGCATCCAATAGGTGTGTTTGTGTCATTTGATGAACATTTAGGTCATTTTCGTCCTCCCAAGGCTTATTCTTATCCAATTAGGGTTTTAAGCAATCTTGTGCATCCAAGAAGTTCATTTGTGTCATTGGATTAAGATTTAAGTCCTTTTCGTCCTCCCTAGGCATATTCTTGACCAGTTAGGGCTTTTAACCAATCTTGTGCATCCAATAGGTGTGTTTGTGTCATTGGATGAACATTTAGGTCATTTTCGTCCTCCCTAGTCTTATTCTTGTCCAATTAGGGTTTTAAGCAATCTTGTGCATCCAATAAGTTCATTAGTGTCATTGGATGAACATTTAGGTCATTTTCGACCTCCCTAGTCTTATTCTTGTCCAATTAGGGTTTTAAGCCAATCTTGTGCATCCAATAGGTGTGTTTGTGTCATTTGATGAACATTTAGGTCATTTTCGTCCTCCCAAGGCTTATTCTTATCCAATTAGGGTTTTAAACAATCTTGTGCATCCAATAAGTTCATTTGTGTCATTGGATTAAGATTTAAGTCATTTTCGTCCTCCCTAGGCATATTCTTGTCCAGTTAGGGTTTTTAACCAATCTTGTGCATCCAATAGGTGTGTTTGTGTCATTGGATGATTATTTAGGTCATTTTCGTCCTCCCTAGTCGTATTCTTGTCCAATTAGGGTTTTAAGCAATCTTGTGCATCCAATAAGTTCATTTGTGTCATTGGATTAAGATTTAAGTCATTTTCGTCCTCCCTAGGCTTATTCTTGTTCAATTAGGGTTTCTAACCAATCTTGTGCATCCAATAGGTGTGTTTGTGTCATTGGATGAACATTTAGGTCATTTTCGTCCTCCCAAGGCTTATTCTTGTCCAATTAGGGTTTTAAGCAATCTTGTGCATCCAATAAGTTTATTTGTGTCATTGGAGGAACATTTAGGTCGTTTTCGTCCTCCCTAGTCTTATTCTTGTCCAATTAGGGTTTTAAGCAATCTTGTGCATCCAATAAGTTTATTTGTGTCATTTCATGAACATTTAGGACATTTTCGTCCTCCCTAGGCTTATTTTCGTGCAATTAGGGTTTTTAACCAATCTTGTGCATCCAATAGGTGTGTTTGTGTCATAAAATGAACATTTATGTCATTTTCGTCCTCCCTAGGCTTATTCTTGTCCTATTAGGGTTTTTAACCAATCTTGTGCATCCAATAAGTTCATGTCTGTCATTGGATGAACATTTAGGTCATTTTCGTCCTCCCAAGGCTTATTCTTGTCCAATTAGGGTTTCTAACCAATCTTGTGCATCCAATAAGTTCATTTGTGTCATTGGATGAACATTTAGGTCATTTTCGTCCTCCCTATGCTTATTCTTGTCCAATTAGGGTTTCTAACCAATCTTGTGCATCCAATAGTTGTGTTTGTTTCAGTGGATGAACATTTAGGTCATTTTTGTCCTCCCTAGTCTTATTCTTGTCCAATTAGGGTTTTAAGCCAATCTTGTGCATCAAATAGGTGTGTTTGTGTCATTTGATGAACATTTAGGTCATTTTCGTCCTCCCAAGGCTTATTCTTATCCAATTAGGGTTTTAAGCAATCTTGTACATCCAATAAGTTCATTTGTGTCATTGGATTAAGATTTAAGTCATTTTCGTCCTCCCTAGGCTTATTCTTGTCCAGTTAGGTTTTTTAACCAATCTTGTGCATCCAATAGGTGTGTTTGTGTCATTGGATGAACATTTAGGTCATTTTCGTCCTCCCTAGGCTTATTCTTGTCCAATTAGGGTTTTTAACCAATCTTGTGCATCCAATAGGTGTGTTTGTGTCATTGGATGAACATTTAGGTCATTTTCGTCCTCCCTAGGCTTATTCTTGTCCAATTAGGGTTTTTAACCAATCTTGTGCATCCAATAAGTTCATTTGTGTCCTAAAATGAACATTTAGGTCATTTTCATCCTCCCTAGGCTTATTGTTGTCCAATTAGTGTTTTTAACCAATCTTGTGCATCAAATAGGTGTGTTTGTGTCATTGGATGAACATTTAGGTCATTTTCGTCCTCCCAAGGCTTATTCTTGTCCAATTAGGGTTTTAAGCAATCTTGTGCATCCAATAAGTTCATTTGTGTCATTGGATGAACATTTAGGTCATTTTCGTCCTCCCTAGTCTTATTCTTGTCCAATTAGGGTTTTAAGCAATCTTGTGCATCCAATAGGTGTGTTTGTGTCATTGGATGAACATTTAGGTCATTTTCGTCCTCCCTAGTCTTATTCTTGTCCAATTAGGGTTTTAAGCAATCTTGTGCATCCAATAAGTTCATTTGTGTCATTTATTGAACGTTTAGGTCATTTTCGTCCTCCCAAGGCTTATTCTTGTCCAATTAGGGTTTTAAGCAATCTTGTGCATTCAATAAGTTCATTTGTGTCATTGGATTAACATTTTAGTCATTTTCGTCCTCCTTAGGCTTATTCTTGTCCAATTAGGGTTTTTAACCAATCTTGTGCATCCAATAGCTGCGTTTGTGTCATTGGATGAACATTTAAGTCATTTTCGTCCTCCCTAGGCTTATTCTTGTCCAATTAGGGTTTCTAACCAATCTTGTGCATCCAATAGTTGTGTTTTGTCATTGGATGAAAATTTAGGTCATTTTCGTCCTCCCTACGCTTATTCTTGTCCAATTAGGGTTTTTAACCAATCTTGTGCATCCAATAAGTTCATTTTTGTCATTGGATTAACATTTTAGTCATTTTCGTCCTCCCTAGGCTTATTCTTGTCCAATTAGGGTTTCTAACGAATCTTGTGCATCCAATAGGTGTTTTTGTGTCATTGGATGAACATTTAGGACATTTTCATCCTCCCTAGGCTTATTGTTGTCCAATTAGGGTTTTTAACCAATCTTGTGCATCCAATAGGTGTGTTTGTGTCATTGGATGAACATTTAGGTCATTTTCGTCCTCCCTAGTCTTATTCTTGTCCAATTAGGGTTTTAAGCAATCTTTTGCATCCAATAAGTTCATTTGTGTCATTGGATTAAGATTTAAGTCATTTTCGTCCTCCCTAGGCTTATTCTTGTTCAATTAGGGTTTCTAACCAATCTTGTGCATCCAATAGGTGTGTTTGTGTCATTGGATGAACATTTAGGTCATTTTCATCCTCCCTAGTCTTATTCTTGTCCAATTAGGGTTTTAAGCAATCTTATGCATCCAATAAGTTCATTTGTGTCATTGGATGAACATTTAGGTCATTTTCGTCCTCCCTAGGGTTATTCTTGTCCAATTAGAGTTTTTAAGCAATCTTGTGCATCCAATAAGTTCATTTGTGTCATTGGATGAACATTTAGGTCATTTTCGTCCTCCCTAGTCTTATTCTTGTCCAATTAGGGTTTTAAGCAATCTTGTGCATCCAATAAGTTCATTTGTGTCATTGGATTAAGATTTAAGTCATTTTCGTCCTCCCTAGGCTTATTCTTGTTCAATTAGGGTTTCTAACCAATCTTGTGCATCCAATAGGTGTGTTTGTGTCATTGGATGAACATTTAGGTCATTTTCCTCCTCCCTAGTCTTATTCTTGTCCAATTAGGGTTTTAAGCAATCTTGTGCATCCAATAAGTTCATTTGTGTCATTGGATGAACATTTAGGTCATTTTCGTCCTCCCTAGGCTTATTCTTGTCCAATTAGGGTTTTTAAGCAATCTTGTGCATCCAATAAGTTCATTTGTGTCATTGGATGAACATTTAGGTCATTTTCGTCCTCCCTAGGCTTATTCTTGTTCAATTAGGGTTTCTTACCTATCTTGTGCATCCAATAGGTGTGTTTGTGTCATTGGATGAACATTTAGGTCATTTTCGTCCTCCCTAGGCTTATTCTTGTCCAATTAGGGGTTTTAAACAATCTTGTGCATCCAATAAGTTCATTTGTGTCATTGGATAAACATTTAGGTCATTTTCGTCCACCCTAGGCTTATTCTTGTCCAATTAGGGTTTTTAACCAATCTTGTGCATCCAATAAGTTCATTTGTGTCTTTGGATGAACATTTAGGTCATTTTCGTCCTCCCTAGGCTTATTCTTCTCCAATTAGGGTTTTTAACCAATCTTGTGCATCCAATAGGTGTGTTTGTGTCATTGGATGAACATTTAGGTCATTTTCGTCCTCCCTAGTCTTATTCTTGTCCAATTAGGGTTTTAAGCAATCTTGTGCATCCAATAAGTTCATTTGTGTCATTGGATTAAGATTTAAGTCATTTTCGTCCTCCCTAGGCTTATTCTTGTTCAATTAGGGTTTCTAACCAATCTTGTGCATCCAATAGGTGTGTTTGTGTCATTGGATGAACAATTAGGTCATTTTCTTCCTCCTTAGTCTTATTCTTGTCCAATTAGGGTTTTAAGCAATCTTGTGCATCCAATAAGTTCATTTGTGTCATTGGATTAAGATTTAAGTCATTTTCGTCCTCCCTAGGCTTATTCTTGTTCAATTAGGGTTTCTAACCAATCTTGTGCATCCAATAGGTGTATTTGTGTCATTGGATGAACATTTAGGTCATTTTCGTCCTCCCTAGGCTTATTCTTGTCTAATTAGGGTTTTTAAGCAATCTTGTGCATCCAATAAGTTCATTTGTGTTATTGGATGAACATTTAGGTCATTTTCGTCCTCCCTAGGCTTATTCTTGTCCAATTAGGATTTTTAACCAATCTTGTGCATCCAATAAGTTCATTTGTGTCATTGGATGAATATTTAGGTCATTTTCGTCCTCCCTAGAATTATTCTTGTCCAATTAGGGTTTCTAACCAATCTTGTGCATCCAATAAGTTCATTTGTGTCATTGGATGAACATTTAGGTCATTTTCGTCCTCCCTAGGCTTATTCTTGTCAAATTAGGATTTTTAACCAATCTTGTGCATCCAATAAGTTCATTTGTGTCATTGGATGAACATTTAGGTCATTTTCGTCCTCCCTAGAATTATTCTTGTCCAATTAGGGTTTCTAACCAATCTTGTGCATCCAATAAGTTCATTTGTGTCATTGGATGAACATTTAGGACATTTTCGTCCACCCTAGGCTTATTCTTGTCCAATTAGGGTTTTTAACTAATCTTGTGCATCCAATAGGTGTGTTTGTGTCATTGGATGAACATTTAGGTCATTTTCGTCTTCCTAAGCTTATTCTTGTCCAATTAGGGTTTTTAACCAATCTTGTGCATCCAATAAGTTCATTTGTGTCATTGGATTAAGATTTAAGTCATTTTCGTCCTCCCTAGGCTTATTCTTGTTCAATTAGGGTTTCTAACCAATCTTGTGCATCCAATAGGTGTGTTTGTGTCATTGGATGAACAATTAGGTCATTTTCTTCCTCCCTAGTCTTATTCTTGTCCAATTAGGGTTTTAAGCAATCTTGTGCATCCAATAAGTTCATTTGTGTCATTGGATTAAGATTTAAGTCATTTTCGTCCTCCCTAGGCTTATTCTTGTTCAATTAGGGTTTTTAACCAATCTTGTGCATCCAATAGGTGTATTTGTGTCATTGGATGAACATTTAGGTTATTTTCGTCCTCACTAGGCTTAGTTTTGTGCAATTAGGGTTTTTAACCAATCTTGTGCATCCAATAGGTGTGTTTGTGTCATTAGATGAACATTTAGGTCATTTTCATCCTCCCTAATCTTATCCTTGTCCAATTAGGGTTTAAAGCAATCTTGTGCATCCAATAAGTTCATTTGTGTCATTGGATTAAGATTTAAGTCATTTTCGTCCTCCCTAGGCTTATTCTTGTTCAATTAGGGTTTCTAACCAATCTTGTGCATCCAATAGGTGTGTTTGTGTCATTGGATGAACATTTAGGTCATTTTCGTCCTCCCTAGTCTTATTCTTGTCCAATTAGGGTTTTAAGCAATCTTGTGCATCCAATAAGTTCATTTGTGTCATTGGATGAACATTTAGGTCATATTTCGTCCTCCCTAGGCTTATTCTTGTCCAATTAAGGTTTTTAAGCATTCTTGTGCATCCAATAAGTTCATTTGTGTCATTGGATGAACATTTAGGTCATTTTCGTCCTTCCTAGGCTTATTCTTGTCCAATTAGGGTTTTAAGCAATCTTGTGCATCCAATAAGTTCATTTGTGTCATTGGATGAACATTTAGGTCATTTTTCGTCCTCCCTAGGCTAATTCTTGTCCAATTAGGGTTTTTAACAAATCTTGTGCATCCAATAAGTTCATTTGTGTCATTGGATGAACATTTAGGTCATTTTCGTCCTCCCAAGGCTTATTCTTGTCCAATTAGGGTTTTTAACCAATCTTGTGCATCCAATAAGTTCATTTGTGTCATTGGATGAACATTTAGGTCATTTTCGTCCTCCCTAGGCTTATTCTTGTCCAATTAGGGTTTTTAAACAATCTTGTGCATCCAATAAGTTCATTTGTGTCATTGGATGAACATTTAGATCATTTTCGTCTTCCCTAGGCTTATTCTTGTCCAATTAGGGTTTCTAACCTATCTTGTGCATCCAATAGGTGTGTTTGTGTCTCATTGGATGAACATTTAGGTCATTTTCGTCCTCCCTAGTCTTATTCTTGTCCAATTAGGGTTTAAAGCAATCTTGTGCATCCAATAAGTTCATTTGTGTCATTGGATTAAGATTTAAGTCATTTTCGTCCTCCCTAGGCTTATTCTTGTTCAATTAGGGTTTCTAACCAATCTTGTGCATCCAATAGGTGTGTTTGTGTCATTGGATGAACATTTAGGTCATTTTCGTCCTCCCTAGTCTTATTCTTGTCCAATTAGGGTTTTAAGCAATCTTGTGCATCCAATAAGTTCATTTGTGTCATTGGATGAACATTTAGGTCATTTTCGTCCTCCCTAGGCTTATTCTTGTCCAATTAGGGTTTTTAAGCAATCTTGTGCATCCAATAAGTTCATTTGTGTCATTGGATGAACATTTAGGTCATTTTCGTCCTCCCTAGGCTTATTCTTGTCCAATTAGGGTTTCTAACCAATCTTGTGCATCCAATAAGTTCATTTGTGTCAATGGATGAACATTTAGGTCATTTTCGTCCTCCCTAGGCTTATTCTTGTCCAATTAGGGTTTTTAACCAATCTTGTGCATCCAATAGGTGTGTTTGTGTCATTGGATGAACATTTAGGTCATTTTCGTCCTCCCTAGGCTTATTCTTGTCCAATTAGGGTTTTTAAACATTCTTGTGCATCCAATAAGTTCAATTGTGTCATTGGATGAACATTTAGGTCATTTTCGTCCTCCCTAAGCTTATTCTTGTCCAATTAGGATTTTTAACCAATCTTGTGCATCCAATAAGTTCATTTGTGTCATTGGATGAACATTTAATTCATTTTCGTCCTCCCTAAGCTTATTCTTGTCCAATTAGGGTTTCTAAACAATCTTGTGCATCCAATAGGTGTGTTTGTGTCATTGGATGAACATTTAGGTCATTTTCGTCCTCCCTAGGCTTATTCTTGTCCAATTAGGGTTTTTAATCAATCTTGTGCATCCAATAAGTTCATTTGGGTCATTGGATTAACATTTAGGTCATTTTCGTCCTCCCTAGGCTTATTCTTGTCCAATTAGGGTTTTTAACCAATCTTGTGCATCCAATAGGTGTGTTTGTGTCATTGGATGAACATTTAGGTCATTTTCGTCCTCCCTAGGCTTATTCTTGTCCAATTAGGGTTTTTAACCAATCTTGTGCATCCAATAAGTTTACTTGTGTCATTGGATTAACATTTAGGTCATTTTCGTCCTCCCTAGGCTTATTGTTGTCCAATTAGGGTTTTTAACCAATCTTGTGCATCCAATAGGTGTGTTTGTGTCATTGGATGAACATTTAGGTCATTTTCGTCCTCCCTAGGCTTATTCTTGTCCAATTATGGTTTCTAAACAATCTTGTGCATCCAATAGGTGTGTTTGTGTCATTGGATGAACATTTAGGTCATTTTCGTCCTCCCTAGTCTTATTCTTGTCCAATTAGGGTTTTAAGCAATCTTGTGCATCCAATAAGTTCATTTGTGTCATTGGATGAACATTTAGGCTATTTTCGTCCTCATTAGGCTTAGTTTTGAGCAATTACGGTTTTTAACCAATCTTGTGCATCCAATAGGTGTGTTTGTGTCATTAGATGAACATTTAGGTCATTTTCATCCTCCCTAGGCTTATTGTTGTCCAATTAGGGTTTTTAACCAATCTTGTGCATCCAATAGGTGTGTTTGTGTCATTGGATGAACATTTAGGTCATTTTCGTCCTCCATTGTCTTATTCTTGTCCAATTAGAGTTTTAAGCAATCTTGTGCAACCAATGAGTTCATTTGTGTCATTGGATGAACCTATAGGTCATTTTCGTTCTCCCTAGGCTTATTCTTGTCCAATTACGGTTATTAAGCAATCTTGTGAATCCAATAAGTTCATTTGTTTCATTGGATGAACATTTAGGTCATTTTCGTCCTCCCTAGGCTTATTCTTGTCCAATTATGGTTTCTAAACAATCTTGTGCATCCAATAGGTGTGTTTGTGTCATTGGATGAACATTTAGGTCATTTTCGTCCTCCCTAGTCTTATTCTTGTCCAATTAGGGTTTTAAGCAATCTTGTGCATCCAATAAGTTCATTTGTGTCATTGGATGAACATTTAAGTCATTTTCGTCTTCCCTAGGATTATTTTTGTGCAATTAGGGTTTTTAACCAATCTTGTGCATCCAATAAGTTCATTTGTGTCGTTGGATGAACATTTAGGTCATTTTCGTCGTCTTTAGGCATATTCTTGTCCAATTAGGGTTTTTAACCAATCTTGTGCATCCAATAGGTGTATTTGTGTCATTAGATGAACATTTAGGTCATTTTCGTCCTCCCTAGGCTTATTCTTGTCCAATTACGGTTTTTAAGCAATCATGTGAATCCAATAAGTTCATTTGTTTCATTGGATGAACATTTGGGTCATTTTCGTCCTCCCTAGGCTTATTCTTGTTCAATTAGGGTTTCTAAACAATCTTGTGCATCCAATAGGTGTGTTTGTGTCATTGGATGAACATTTAGGTCATTTTCGTCCTCCCTAGTCTTATTCTTGTCCAATTAGGGTTTTAAGCAATCTTGTGCATCCAATAAGTTCATTTGTGTCATTGGATGAACATTTAGGTTATTTTCGTCCTCACTAGGCTTAGTTTTGTGAAATTAGGGTTTTTAACCAATCTTGTGCATCCAATAGGTGTGTTTGTGTCATTAGACGAACATTTACGTCATTTTCATCCTCCCTAGGCTTATTGTTGTCCAATTAGGGTTTTTAACCAATCTTGTGCATCCAATAGGTGTGTTTGTGTCATTGGATGAACAATTAGGTCATTTTCGTCCTCCCTATTCTTATTCTTGCCCAATTAGGATTTTTAACCAATCTTGTGCATCCAATAAGTTCATTTGTGTCATTGGATGAACATTTAGGTCATTTTCGTCCTCCCTAGGCTTATTCTTGTTCAATTAGGGTTTCTAAACAATCTTGTGCATCCAATAGGTGTGTTTGTGTCATTGGATGAACATTTAGGTCATTTTCGTCCTCCCTAGTCTTATTCTTGTCCAATTAGGGTTTTAAGCAATCTTGTGCATCCAATAAGTTCATTTGTGTCATTGGATGAACATTTAGGTTATTTTCGTCCTCACTAAGCTTAGTTTTGTGCAATTAGGGTTTTAACCCAATCTTTTGCATCCAATAGGTGTGTTTGTGTCATTAGACGAACATTTAGGTCATTTACATCCTCCCTAGGCTTATTGTTGTCCAATTAGGAATTTTAACCAATCTTGTGCATCCAATAGGTGTGTTTGTGTCCTTGGATGAACAATTAGGTCATTTTCGTCCTCCCTAGTCTTATTCTTGTCCAATTAGGATTTTTAACCAATCTTGTGCATCCAATAAGTTCATTTGTGTCATTGGATAAACATTTAGGTCATTTTCGTCCGCCCTAGTCTTATTCTTGTCCAATTAGGGTTTTTAACCAATCTTGTGCATCCAATAGGTGTGTTTGTGTCATTGGATGAACATTTAGGTCATTTTCGTCCTCCCTAGGCTTATTCTTGTCCAATTAGGGTTTTTAACCAATCTTGTGCATCCAATAAGTTCATTTGTGTCATTGGATAAACATTTAGGTCATTTTCGTCCACCCTAGGCTTATTCTTGTCCAATTAGGGTTTTTAACCAATCTTGTGCATCCAATAAGTTCATTTGAGTCATTGGATGAACATTTAGGTCATTTTCGTCCTCCCTAGGCTTATTCTTGTCCAATTACGGTTTTTAAGCAATCTTGTGAATCCAATAAGTTCATTTGTTTCATTGGATGAACATTTAGGTCATTTTCGTCCTCCCTAGGCTTATTCTTGTTCAATTAGGGTTTCTAAACAATCTTGTGCATCCAATAGGTGTGTTTGTGTCATTGGATGAACATTTAGGTCATTTTCGTCCTCCCTAGTCTTATTCTTGTCCAATTAGGGTTTTAAGCAATCTTGTGCATCCAATAAGTTCATTTGTGTCATTGGATGAACATTTAGGTTATTTTCGTCCTCACTAGGCTTAGTTTTGTGCAATTAGGGTTTTAATCCAATCTTGTGCATCCAATAGGTGTGTTTGTGTCATTAGACGAACATTTAGGTCATTTACATCCTCCCAAGGCTTATTGTTGTCCAATTAGGAATTTTAACCAATCTTGTGCATCCAATAGGTGTGTTTGTGTCATTGGATGAACAATTAGGTCATTTTCGTCCTCCCTAGTCTTATTCTTGTCCAATTAGGATTTTTAACCAATCTTGTGCATCCAATAAGTTCATTTGTGTCATTGGATAAACATTTAGGTCATTTTCGTCCGCCCTAGTCTTATTCTTGTCCAATTAGGGTTTTTAACCAATCTTGTGCATCCAATAGGTGTGTTTGTGTCATTGGATGATCATTTAGGTCATTTTCGTCCTCCCTAGGCTTATTCTTGTCCAATTAGGGATTTTAACCAATCTTGTGCATCCAATAAGTTCATTTGTGTCATTGGATAAACATTTAGGTCATTTTCGTCCACCCTAGGCTTATTCTTGTCCAATTAGGGTTTTTAACCAATCTTGTGCATCCAATAAGTTCATTTGTGTCATTGGATGAACAGTTAGGTCATTTTCGTCCTCCCTAGGCTTATTCTTGTCCAATTACCGTTTTTAAGCAATCTTGTGAATCCAATAAGTTCATTTGTTTCATTGGATCAACATTTAGGTCATTTTCGTCCTCCCTAGGCTTATTCTTGTTCAATTAGGGTTTCTAAACAATCTTGTGCATCCAATAGGTGTGTTTGTGTCATTGGATGAACATTTAGGTCATTTTCGTCCTCCCTAGTCTTATTCTTGTCCAATTAGGGTTTTAAGCAATCTTGTGCATCCAATAAGTTCATTTGTGTCATTGGATGAACATTTAGGTTATTTTCGTCCTCACTAGGCTTAGTTTTGTGAAATTAGGGTTTTTAACCAATCTTGTGCATCCAATAGGTGTGTTTGTGTCATTAGACGAACATTTACGTCATTTTCATCCTCCCTAGGCTTATTGTTGTCCAATTAGGGTTTTTAACCAATCTTGTGCATCCAATAGGTGTGTTTGTGTCATTGGATGAACAATTAGGTCATTTTCGTCCTCCCTATTCTTATTCTTGTCCAATTAGGATTTTTAACCAATCTTGTGCATCCAATAAGTTCATTTGTGTCATTGGATGAACATTTAGGTCATTTTCGTCCTCCCTAGGCTTATTCTTGTTCAATTAGGGTTTCTAAACAATCTTGTGCATCCAATAGGTGTGTTTGTGTCATTGGATGAACATTTAGGTCATTTTCGTCCTCCCTAGTCTTATTCTTGTCCAATTAGGGTTTTAAGCAATCTTGTGCATCCAATAAGTTCATTTGTGTCATTGGATTAAGATTTAAGTCATTTTCGTCCTCCCTAGGCTTATTCTTGTCCAGTTACGGTTTTTAACCAATCTTGTGCATCCAATAGGTGTGTTTGTGTCATTGGATGAACATTTAGGTCATTTTCGTCCTCCCTAGGCTTATTCTTGTCCAATTAGGGTTTTTAACCAATCTTGTGCATCCAATAGGTGTGTTTGTGTCATTGGATGAACATTTAGGTCATTTTCGTTCTCCCTAGGCTTATTCTTTTCCAATTAGGGTTTTTAACCAATCCTGTGCATCCAATAAGTTCATTTGTGTCATTGGATGAACATTTAGGTCATTTTCGTCCTCCCTAGGCTTATTTTTGTCCAATTAGGGTTTTTACCCAATCTTGTGCATCCAATAAGTTCATTTGTGTCATTGGATGAACATTTAGGTCATTTTCGTCCACCCTAGGCTTATTCTTGTCCAATTAGGGTTTTTAACCAATCTTGTGCATCCAATAAGTTCATTTGTGTCCTTGGATGAACATTTAGGTCATTTTCGTCCTCCCTAGGCTTATTCTTGTCCAATTAGGGTTTTTAACCAATCTTGTGCATCCAATAGGTGTGTTTGTGTCATTGGATGAACATTTAGGTCATTTTCGTCCTCCCTAGGCTTATGCTTGTCAAATTAGGGTTTCTAACCAATCTTTTGCATCCAATAGGTGTATTTGTGTCATTGGATGAACAATTAGGTCATTTTCGGGCTCCCTAGGCTTATTCTTGTCCAATTAGGGTTTTTAAGCAATCTTGTGCATCCAATAAGTTCATTTGTGTCATTGGATGAACATTTAGGTCATTTTCGTCCTCCCTAGGCTTATTCTTGTCCAATTAGGGTTTTTAACCAATCTTGTGCATCCAATAGGTGTGTTTGTGTCATTAGACGAACATTTAGGTCATTTTCATCCTCCCTAGGCTTATTGTTGTCCAATTAGGGTTTTTAACCAATCTTGTGCATCCAATATGTGTGTTTGTGTCATTGGATGAACAATTAGGTCATTTTCGTCCTCCCTATTCTTATTCTTGCCCAATTAGGATTTTTAACCAATCTTGTGCATCCAATAAGTTCATTTGTGTCATTGGATGAACATTTAGGTCATTTTCGTCCTCCCTAGGCTTATTCTTGTTCAATTAGGGTTTCTAAACAATCTTGTGCATCCAATAGGTGTGTTTGTGTCATTGGATGAACATTTAGGTCATTTTCGTCCTCCCTAGTCTTATTCTTGTCCAATTAGGGTTTTAAGCAATCTTGTGCATCCAATAAGTTCATTTGTGTCATTGGATGAACATTTAGGTTATTTTCGTCCTCACTAAGCTTAGTTTTGTGCAATTAGGGTTTTAATCCAATCTTTTGCATCCAATAGGTGTGTTTGTGTCATTAGACGAACATTTAGGTCATTTACATCCTCCCTAGGCTTATTGTTGTCCAATTAGGAATTTTAACCAATCTTGTGCATCCAATAGGTGTGTTTGTGTCATTGGATGAACAATTAGGTCATTTTCGTCCTCCCTAGTCTTATTCTTGTCCAATTAGGATTTTTAACCAATCTTGTGCATCCAATAAGTTCATTTGTGTCATTGGATAAACATTTAGGTCATTTTCGTCCGCCCTAGTCTTATTCTTGTCCAATTAGGGTTTTTAACCAATCTTGTGCATCCAATAGGTGTGTTTGTGTCATTGGATGAACAATTAGGTCATTTTCGTCCTCCCTAGGCTTATTCTTGTCCAATTAGGGTTTTTAACCAATCTTGTGCATCCAATAAGTTCATTTGTGTCATTGGATAAACATTTAGGTCATTTTCGTCCACCCTAGGCTTATTCTTGTCCAATTAGGGTTTTTAACCAATCTTGTGCATCCAATAAGTTCATTTGTGTCATTGGATGAACAGTTAGGTCATTTTCGTCCTCCCTAGGCTTATTCTTGTCCAATTACGGTTTTTAAGCAATCTTGTGAATCCAATAAGTTCATTTGTTTCATTGGATGAACATTTAGGTCATTTTCGTCCTCCCTAGGCTTATTCTTGTCCAATTAGGGTTTTTAACCAATCTTGTGCATCCAATAAGTTCATTTGTGTCATTGGATGAACAATTAGGTCATTTTCGTCCTCCCTAGGCTTATTCTTGTCCAATTAGGGTTTTTAAGCAATCTTGTGAATCCAATAAGTTCATTTGTTTCATTGGATGAACATTTAGGTCATTTTCGTCCTCCCTAGGCTTATTCTTGTCCAATTAGGGTTTTTAACCAATCTTGTGCATCCAATAGGTTCATTTGTGTCATTGGATGAACATTTAGGTCATTTTCGTCCTCCCAAGGCTTATTCTTGTCCAATTAGGGTTTTTAACCATTCTTGTGCATCCAATAAGTTCATTTGTGTCATTGGATGAACATTTAGGTCATTTTCGTCCTCCCTATGCTTATTCTTGTCCAATTAGGGTTTTTAAGCAATTTTGTGAATCCAATAAGTTCATTTGTTTCATTGGATGAACATTTAGGTCATTTTGGTCCTCCCTAGGCTTATTCTTGTTCAATTAGGGTTTCTAACCAATCTAGTGCATCCAATAGGTGTGTTTGTGTCATTGGATGAACATTTAGGTCATTTTCGTCCTCCCTAGTCTTATTCTTGTCCAATTAGGGTTTTAAGCAGTCTTGTGCATCCAATAAGTTCATTTGTGTCATTGGATGAACATTTAGGTTATTTTCGTCCTCACTAGGCTTAGTTTTGTGCAATTAGGGTTTTTAACCAATCATGTGCATCCAATAGGTGTGTTTGTGTCATTGGATGAACATTTAGGTCATTTTCGTCCTACCTTGGCTTATTCTTGTCCAATTAGGGTTTCTAACCAATCTTGTGCATCCGATAGGTGTATTTGGGTCATTGGATGAACATTTAGGTCATTTTCGTCCTCCCTAGGCTTATTCTTGTCCAATTAGGGTTTTTAAGCAATCTTGTGCATCCAATAAGTTCATTTGTGTCATTCGATGAACATTTAGGTCATTTTCGACCTCCCAAGGCTTATTCTTGTCCAATTAGGGTTTTAAGCAATCTTGTGCATCCAATAAGTTCATTTGTGTCATTGGTTTAAGATTTATGTCATTTTCGTTCTCCCTAGGCTTATGCTTGTCCAGTTAGGGTTTTTAACCAATCTTGTGCGTCCAATAGGTGTGTTTGTGTCATTGGATGAACATTTAGGTCATTTTCGTCCTCCCTAGGCTTATTCTTGTCCAATTAGGGTTTTTAACCAATCTTGTGCATCCAATAAGTTCATTTGTGTCATTGGATGAACATTTAGGTCATTTTCGTCCTCCCTAGGCTTATTCATGTCCAATTAGGGTTTTTAAGCAATCTTGTGCATCTAGTAAGTTCATTTGTGTCATTGGATGAACATTTAGGTCATTTTCGTCCTCCCTAGGCTTATTTTTTTGCAATTAGGGTTTTTAACCAATCTTGTGCATCCAATAGGTGTGTTTGTGTCATTGGATGAACATTTAGGTCATTTTCGTCCTCCCAAGGCTTATTTTTGTGCAATTAGCGTTTTTAACCAATCTTGTGCATCCAATACGTGTATTTGTGTCATTAGATGAACATTTAGGTCATTTTCGTCCTCCCTAGGCTTATTGTTGTCCAATTAGGGTTTTTAACCAATCTTGTGCATCCAATAGGTGTGTTTGTGTCATTGGATGAACATTTAGGTCATTTTCGTCCTCTCTAGTCTTATTCTATTCGAATTAGGGTTTTAAGCCAATCTTGTGCATCCAATAGGTGTGTTTGTGTCATTCGATGAACATTTAGGTCATTTTCGACCTCCCAAGGCTTATTCTTATCCAGTTAGGGTTTTAAGCAATCTTGTGCATCCAATAAGTTCATTTGTGTCATTGGATTAAGATTTAAGTTATTTTCGTCCTCCCTAGGCTTATTCTTGTCCAATTAGGGTTTCTAACCAATCTTGTGCATCCAATAAGTTCATTTGTGTCATTGGATGAACATTTAGGTCATTTTCGTCCTCCCTAGGCTTATTCTTGTCCAATTAGGGTTTTTAACCAATCTTGTGCATCCACTAAGTTCATTTGTGTTATTGGATGAACATTTAGGTCATTTTCGTCCTCCCTAGGCTTATTCTTGTCCAATTAGGGTTTCTAACCAATCTTGTGCATCCAATAAGTTCATTTGTGTCATTGGATGAACATTTCGGTCATTTTCGTCCTCCCTAGGCTTATTCTTGTCCAATTAGGGTTTTTAACCTATCTTGTGCATCCAATAGGTGTGTTTGTGTCATTGGATGAATATTTAGGTCATTTTCGTCCTACCTAGGCTTATTCTTGTCCAATTAGGGTTTTAAGCCAATCTTATGCATCCAATAGGTGTGTTTGTATCATTGGATGAACATTTAGGTCATTTTCGTCCTACCTAGGCTTATTCTTGTCGAATTAGGGTTTCTAACCAATCTTGTGCAGCCAATAGGTGTATTTGTGTCATTGGATGAACATTTAGGTCATTTTCGTCCTCCCTAGGCATATTCTTGTCCAATTAGGGTTTTTAAGCAATCTTGTGCATCCAATAGGTGTGTTTGTGTCATTTGATGAACATTTAGGTCATTTTCGTCCTCCCAAGGCTTATTCTTGTCCAATTAGAGTTTTAAGCAATATTGTGCATCCAATAAGTTTATTTGTGTCATTGGATGAACATTTAAGTCATTTTCGTCCACCCTAGGCTTATTCTTGTCCAATTAGGGTTTGTAACCAATCTTGTGCATCCAATAGGTGTGTTTGTGTCATTGGATGAACATTTAGGTCATTTTCGTCCTCCCTAGGCTTATTCTTGTCCAATTAGGATTTTTAAGCAATCTTGTGCATCCAATAAGTTCATTTGTGTCATTGGTTGAACATTTAGGTCATTTTCGTCCTCCTTAGGCTTATTCTTGTCCAATTAGGGTTTTTAACCAATCTTGTGCATCCAATAGGTGTGTTTGTGTCATGGGATGAACATTTAGGTCATTTTCGTACTCCCTAGGCTTATTCTTGCCCAATTAGGGTTTTTAACCAATCTTGTGCATCCAATAAGTTCATATGTATCATTGGATGAACATTTAGGTCATTCTCGTCCTCCCTAGGCTTATTGTTGTCCAATTAGGGTTTTTAACCAATCTTGTGCATCCAACAGGTGTATTTGTGTCATTGGATGAACATTTAGGTCATTTTCGTCCTCCCTAGGCTTATTCTTGTCCAATTAGGGTTTTTAAGCAATCTTGTGCATCCAATAAGTTCATTTGTGTCATTGGATGAACATTTAGGTCATTTTCGTCCTCCCTAGGCTTATTCTTGTCCAATTAGGGTTTTTAACCAATCTTGTGTATCCAATAGGTGTGTTTGTGTCATTGGATGAACATTTAGGTCATTTTCGTCCTCCCTATGCTTATTCTTGTCCAATTAGGGTTTTTAACCAATCTTGTGCATCCAATAGGTGTGTTTGTGTCATTGGATGAACATTTAGGTCATTTTCGTCCTCCCTAGGCTTATTCTTGTCCAATTAGGGTTTTTAACCAATCTTGTGAATCCAATAAGTTCATTTCTGTCATTGGATAAACATTTAGGTCATTTTCGTCCACCCTAGGCTTATTCTTGTCCAGTTAGGGTTTTTAACCAATCTTGTGCATCCAATAGGTTCATTTATGTCATTGGATGAACATTTAGGTCATTTTCGTCCTCCCTAGGCTTATTCTTGTCCAATTAGGGTTTTTAACCAATCTTGTGCATCCAATAAGTTCATTTGTGTCATTGGATGAACATTTAGGTCATTTTCGTCCTCCCTAGGCTTATTCTTGTCCAATTAGGGTTTTTAAGCAATCTTGTGCATCCACTAAGTTCATTTGTGTCATTGGATGAACATTTAGGTCATTTTCGTCCTCCCTAGGCTTATTCTTGTCCAATTAGGGTTTTTAACCAATCTTGTGCATCCAATAAGTTCATTTGTGTCATTGGATGAACATTTAGGTCATTTTCGTCCTCCCTAGTGATGAGGACATAAAATGCATAACCAACAAAGAAAGCCTAGAGGATATTCAAGGTCTTGGAACCCCAATGACAAGAGCAAGGTCAAAGAAGGCGAAGGAGGTTCTAAATAACTTGATAGCCACTTTATTTGAAGCAAGTACAACTCATGAAGAATTGAAGCCCAAGATTGTCAATTGCTTAACCCAAATTGAAGAAGTTAAGGAATGAAGGCGGCATTTATGTGTTATCAAATTTTAATATTAGTTTTACTTAAATTAATAGACTAAATTAATAAGAAATTTGGGTGTAACTTTAAAATTTCAGTTGGGCCAAATTTAGAGAACTTTTTAGGAGTTGCCATTATAAAAGGCAAACCCTTATTTTTCTTAAGGCAGATTTTGAATATTAATTTTGTGAGGCTTTGCTCTCTAGAGTTCTTGAAAGAATTCACTTTGAACTTATCAAGGTTGTTAATCCTTGTGGCGTTCTTTTTGGCTTATCAATCCCTAGATTGTGGCGCCATTCTGTTCTTGATTCGTTTGTTGAATAATAATATTGAGTTTCCTTTACATTAAACCCTAATACTCCAATTCTTCCAATTTTTGTGATCAGTAACCTGCGTTCATATCTCGAGTTCTATATATTGGTTTTCGGTGATTCTAAAGCCTAACTTGCGTTTCAGAATGTCATCTTTCACCTCGTTTTGGAATCGGCCGAATCGGAGTTTTGCAGCGCCGTTTATTGCATTCTGCAGCTTTACGGGATTTTCACTCAAATTTGTAAGTTTCCAACCTAGAACGATCCTTAAAGTAAACCATGACTAGTAAGATCATATCACCTAGGCTTATTCTTGTCCAATTAGGGTTTTTATGCAATCTTGTGCATCCAATAGGTGTGTTTGTGTCATTGGACGAACATTTAGGTCATTTTCGTCCTCCCTAGGCTTATTCTTGTCCAATTAGGGTTTTTATGCAATCTTGAGCATCCAATAGGTGTGTTTGTGTCATTGGATGAACATTTAGGTCATTTTCGTCCTCCCTAGGCTTATTCTTGTCCAATTAGGGTTTTTAACCAATCTTGTGCATCCAATAAGTTCATTTGTGTCATTGGATGAACATTTAGGTCATTTTCGTCCTCCCTAGGCTTATTCTTGTCCAATTAGGGTTTTTAACCAATCTTGTGCATCCAATAGGTGTGTTTGTGTCATTGGATGAACATTTAGGTCATTTTCGTCCTCCCTAGGCTTATTCTTGTCCAATTAGGGTTTCTAACCAATCTTGTGCATCCAATAGGTGTGTTTGTGTCATTAGATTAACATTTAGGTCATTTTCGTCCTCCCTAGGCTTATTCTTGTCCAATTAGGGTTTTTAACCAATCTTGTGCATCCAATAAGTTCATTTGTGTCATTGGATGAACATTTAGGTCATTTTCGTCCTCCCTAGGCTTATTCTTGACCAATTAGGGTTTCTAACCAATCTTGTGCATCCAATAAGTTCATTTGTGTCATTGGATGAACATTTAGGTCATTTTCGTCCTCCCTAGGCTTATTCTTGTCCAATTAGGGTTTTTAACCAATCTTGTGCATCCAATAGGTGTGTTTGTGTCATTGGATGAACATTTAGGTCATTTTCGTCCTCCCTAGGCTTATTCTTGTCAAATTAGGGTTTCTAACCAATCTTTTGCATCCAATAGGTGTGTTTGTGTCATTGGATGAACAATTAGGTCATTTTCATGCTCCCTAGGCTTATTCTTGTCCAATTAGGGTTTTTAAGCAATCTTGTGCATCCAATAAGTTCATTTGTGTCATTGGATGAACATTTAGGTCATTTTCGTCCTCCCTAGGCTTATTCTTGTCCAATTAGGGTTTTTAACCAATCTTGTGCATCCAATAGGTGTGTTTGTGTCATTGGATGAACATTTAGGTCATTTTCGTCCTCCCTAGGCTTATTCTTGTCCAATTAGGGTTTCTTACGAATCTTGTGCATCCAATAGGTGTGTTTGTGTCATTGGATGAACATTTAGGTCAGTTTCTTCCTCCCTAGGCTTATTCTTGTCCAATTAGGGTTTCTTACGAATCTTGTGCATCCAATAGGTGTGTTTGTGTCATTGGATGAACATTTAGGTCATTTTCGTCCTCCCTAGGCTTATTCTTGTCCAATTAGGGTTTTTAACCAATCTTGTGCATCCAATAAGTTCATTTGTGTCATTGGATAAACATTTAGGTCATTTTCGTCCACCCTAGGCTTATTCTTATCCAATTAGGGTTTTTAACCAATCTTGTGCATCCAATATGTTCATTTGTGTCATTGGCTGAACATTTAGGTCATTTTCGTCCTCCCTAGGCTTATTCTTGTCCAATTAGGGTTTTTAACCAATCTTGTGCATCCAATAAGTTCATTTGTGTCATTGGATGAACATTTAGGTCATTTTCGTCCTCCCTAGGCTTATTCTTGTCCAATTAGGGTTTTTAAGCAATCTTGTGAATCCAATAAGTTCATTTGTTTCATATGAAGAACATTTAGGTCATTTTCTTCCTCCCTAGGCTTCTTCTTGTTCAATTAGGGTTTCTAACCAATCTTGTGCATCCAATAGGTGTGTTTGTGTCATTGGATGAACATTTAGGTCATTTTCGTCCTCCCTAGTCTTATTCTTGTCCAATTAGGGTTTTAAGCAATCTTGTGCATCCAATAAGTTCATTTGTGTCATTGGATGAACATTTAGGTTATTTTCGTCCTCACTAGGCTTAGTTTTGTGCAATTCGGGTTTTTAACCAATCTTGTGCATCCAATAGGTGTGTTTGTGTCATTAGACGAACATTTAGGTCATTTTCATCCTCCCTAGGCTTAATGTTGTCCAATTAGGGTTTCTAACCAATCTTGTGCATCCAATAGGTGTATTTGTGTCATTGGATGAAAATTTAGGTCATTTTCGTCCTCCCTAGGCTTATTCTTGTCTAATTAGGGTTTTTAAGCAATCTTGTGCATCCAATAAGTTCATTTGTGTCATTGGATGAACATTTAGGTCATTTTCGTCCTCCCTAGGGTTATTCTTGTCCAATTAGGGTTTTTAACCAATCTTGTGCATCCAAAAGGTGTGTTTGTGTCATTAGATGAACATTTAGGTCATTTTCGTCCTCCCTAGGCTTATTCTTGTCCAATTAGGGTTTTTAACCAATCTTGTGCATCCAATAAGTTCATTTGTGTCATTGGATGAACATTTAGGTCATTTTCGTCCTCCCTAGGCTTATTCTTGTCCAATTAGGGTTTTTAACCAATCTTGTGCATCCAATAAGTTCATTTGTGTCATTGGATGAACATTTAGGTCATTTTCGTCCTCCCTAGGCTTATTCTTGTCCAATTAGGGTTTTTAAGCAATCTTGTGAATCCAATAAGTTCATTTGTTTCATTGGATGAACATTTAGGTCATTTTCGTCATCCCTAGGCTTATTCTTGTCCAATTAGGGTTTTTAACCAATCTTGTGCATCCAATAAGTTCATTTGTGTCATTGGATAAACATTTAGGTCATTTTCGTCCACCCTAGGCTTATTCTTGTCCAATTAGGGTTTTTAACCAATCTTGTGCCTCCAATAAGTTCATTTGTGTCATTGGATGAACATTTAGGTCATTTTCGTCCTCCCAAGGCTTATTCTTGTCCAATTAGGGTTTTTAACCAATCTTGTGCATCCAATAAGTTCATTTGTGTCATTAGATGAACATATAGGTCATTTTCGTCCTCCCTAGGCTTATTCTTGTCCAATTAGGGTTTTTAAGCAATCTTGTGAATCCAATAAGTTCATTTGTTTCATTGGATGAACATTTAGGTCATTTTCGTCCTCCCTAGGCTTATTCTTGTCCAATTAGGGTTTTTAACCAATCTTGTGCATCCAATAGGTTCATTTGTGTCATTGGATGAACATTTAGGTCATTTTCGTCCTCCCAAGGCTTATTCTTGTCCAATTAGGGTTTTTAACCATTCTTGTGCATCCAATAAGTTCATTTGTGTCATTGGATGAACATTTAGGTCATTTTCGTCCTCCCTATGCTTATTCTTGTCCAATTAGGGTTTTTAAGCAATTTTGTGAATCCAATAAGTTCATTTGTTTCATTGGATGAACATTTAGGTCATTTTGGTCCTCCCTAGGCTTATTCTTGTTCAATTAGGGTTTCTAACCAATCTAGTGCATCCAATAGGTGTGTTTGTGTCATTGGATGAACATTTAGGTCATTTTCGTCCTCCCTAGTCTTATTCTTGTCCAATTAGGGTTTTAAGCAGTCTTGTGCATCCAATAAGTTCATTTGTGTCATTGGATGAACATTTAGGTTATTTTCGTCCTCACTAGGCTTAGTTTTGTGCAATTAAGGTTTTTAACCAATCATGTGCATCCAATAGGTGTGTTTGTGTCATTGGATGAACATTTAGGTCATTTTCGTCCTACCTTGGCTTATTCTTGTCCAATTAGGGTTTCTAACCAATCTTGTGCATCCGATAGGTGTATTTGGGTCATTGGATGAACATTTAGGTCATTTTCGTCCTCCCTAGGCTTATTCTTGTCCAATTAGGGTTTTTAAGCAATCTTGTGCATCCAATAAGTTCATTTGTGTCATTCGATGAACATTTAGGTCATTTTCGACCTCCCAAGGCTTATTCTTGTCCAATTAGGGTTTTAAGCAATCTTGTGCATCCAATAAGTTCATTTGTGTCATTGGTTTAAGATTTAAGTCATTTTCGTTCTCCCTAGGCTTATGCTTGTCCAGTTAGGGTTTTTAACCAATCTTGTGCGTCCAATAGGTGTGTTTGTGTCATTGGATGAACATTTAGGTCATTTTCGTCCTCCCTAGGCTTATTCTTGTCCAATTAGGGTTTTTAACCAATCTTGTGCATCCAATAAGTTCATTTGTGTCATTGGATGAACATTTAGGTCATTTTCGTCCTCCCTAGGCTTATTCATGTCCAATTAGGGTTTTTAAGCAATCTTGTGCATCTAGTAAGTTCATTTGTGTCATTGGATGAACATTTAGGTCATTTTCGTCCTCCCTAGGCTTATTTTTTTGCAATTAGGGTTTTTAACCAATCTTGTGCATCCAATAGGTGTGTTTGTGTCATTGGATGAACATTTAGGTCATTTTCGTCCTCCCTAGGCTTATTTTTGTGCAATTAGGGTTTTTAACCAATCTTGTGCATCCAATAGGTGTGTTTGTGTCATTAGATGATCATTTAGGTCATTTTCATCCTCCCTAGGCTTATTGTTGTCCAATTAGGGTTTTTAACCAATCTTGTGCATCCAATAGGTGTGTTTGTGTCATTGGATGAACATTTAGGTCATTTTCGTCCTCCCTAGTCTTATTCTTGTCCAATTAGGGTTTTAAGCAATCTTGTGCATCCAATAAGTTCATTTGTGTCATTGGATGAACATTTAGGTCATTTTCGTCCACCCTGGGCTTATTCTTGTCCAATTAGGGTTTTTAACCAATCTTGTGCATCCAATAAGTTCATTTGTGTCATTGGATGAACATTTAGGTCATTTTCGTCCTCCCTAGGCTTATTCTTGTCCAATTAGGGTTTTTAAGCAATCTTGTGCGTCAAATAAGTTCATTTGTGTCATTGGATGAACATTTAGGTCATTTTCGTCCTCCCTAGGCTTATTCTTGTCGAATTAGGGTTTTTAACCAATCTTGTGCATCCAATAAGTTCATTTGTGTCATTGGATGAACATTTAGGTCATTTTCGTCCACCCTAGCCTTATTCTTGTCCAATAAGGGTTTTTAAGCAATCTTGTGCGTCAATTAAGTTCATTAGTGTCATTGGATGAACATTTAGGTCATTTTTCTCCTCCCTCGGCTTATATTCTTGTCCAATTAGGGTTTTAAGCATTCTTGTGCAATCAATGTGTGTGTTTGTGTCATTGGATGCACATTTAGGTCATTTTCGTCCTCCCAAGGCTTATTCTTGTCCAATTAGGGTTTCTAACGAATCTTGTGCATCCAATAGGTGTGTTTGTGTCATTGGAAGAACATTTAGGTCATTTTCGTCCTCCCTAGGCTTATTCTTGTCCAATTAGAGTTTTTAACCAATCTTGTGCATCCAATAGGTGTGTTTGTGTCATTGGATGAACATTTAGGTCATTTTCGTCCTCCCTAGGCTTATTCTTGTCCAATTAGGGTTTTTAACCAATCTTGTGCATCCAATAAGTTCATTTGTGTCATTGGGTGAACATTTAGGTCATTTTCATCCTCCCTAGGCTTATTCTTGTCCAATTAGGGTTTCTAACCAATCTTGTGCATCCAATAGGTGTGTTTAGTGATTTGATGAACATTTAGGTTATTTTCGTCCTCCCTAGGCTTATTCTTGTCCAATTAGGGTTTTTAACCAATCTTGTGCATCCAATAAGTTCATTTGTGTCATTGGATTAACATTTAGGTCATTTTCGTCCTTCCTAGGGTTATTCTTGTCCAATTAGGGTTTCTAACCAATCTTGTGCATCCAATAGGTGTGTTTGTGTCATTGGATGAACATTTAGGTCATTTTCGTCCTCCCTAGTCTTATTCTTGTCCAATTAGGGTTTTAAGCAATCTTGTGCATCCAATAAGTTCATTTGTGTCATTGGATGAATAGTTAGGTCATTTTCGTCCTCCGTAGGCTTATTCTTGTCAAATTAGGGTTTCTAACCAATCTTGTTCATTTAATAGGTGTGTTTGTGTCATTGGATGAATATTTAGGTTATTTTCGTCCTCCCTAGTCTTATTCTTGTCCAATTAGGGTTTTAAGCAATCTTGTGCATCCAATAAGTTCATTTGTGTCATTGGATGAATAGTTAGGTCATTTTCGTCCTCCCTAGGCTTATTCTTGTCAAATTAGGGTTTCTAACCAATCGTGTGCATCCAATAGGTGTGTTTGTGTCATTGGATGAACATTTAGGTCATTTTCGTCCTCCCTAGGCTTATTCTTGTCCAATTAGGGTTTTTGACCAATCTTGTGCATCCAATAGGTGTGTTTGTGTCATTGGATGAACATTTAGGTCATTTTCGTCCTCCCTAGGCTTATTCTTGTCCAATTAGGGTTTTTAACCAATCTTGTGCATCCAATAAGTTCATTTGTGTCATTGGGTGAACATTTAGGTCATTTTCGTCCTCCCTAGGCTTATTCTTGTTCAATTAGGGCTTCTAACCAATCTTGTGCATCCAATAGGTGTGTTTAGTCATTTGATGAACATTTAGGTCATTTTCGTCCTCCCTAGGCTTATTCTTGTCCAATTAGGGTTTTTAACCAATCTTGTGCATCCAATAGGTGTGTTTGTGTCATTGGATGAACATTTAGGTCATTTTCGTCCTCCCTAGGCTTATTCTTGTCCAATTAGGGTTTTTAACCAATCTTGTGCATCCAATAAGTTCATTTGTGTCATTGGGTGAATATTTAGGTCATTTTCATCCTCCCTAGGCTTATTCTTGTCCAATTAGGGTTTCTAACCAATCTTGTGCATCCAATAGGTGTGTTTGTGTCATTGGATGAACATTTAGGTCATTTTCGTCCTCCCAAGGCTTATTCTTGTCCAATTAGGGTTTTAAGCAATCTTGTGCATCCAATAAGTTCATTTGTGTCATTGCATGAACATTTAGGACATTTTCGTCCTCCCTAGGCTTATTTTCGTGCAATTAGGGTTTTTAACCAATCTTGTGCATCCAATAGGTGTGTTTGTGTCATAAAAGGAACATTTAGGTCATTTTCGTCCTCCCTAGGCTTATTCTTGTCCAATTAGGGTTTTTAACCAATCTTATGCATCCAATAAGTTCATTTGTGTCATTGGATGAACATTTAGGTCATTTTCGTCCTCCCTATGCTTATTCTTTTCCAATTAGGGTTTCTAACCAATCTTGTGCATCCAATAGGTGTGTTTGTGTCATTGGATGAACATTTAGGTCATTTTCGTCCTCCCTAGTCTTATTCTTGTCCAATTAGGGTTTTAAGCAATCTTGTGCATCCAATAAGTTCATTTGTGTCATTGATTTAAATTTAGGTCATTTTCGTCCTCCCAATGCTTATTTTTGTGCAATTAGGGTTTTTAACCAATCTTGTGCATCCAATAGGTGTGTTTGTGTCATTAGATGAACATTTAGGTCATTTTCATCCTCCCTAGGCTTATTGTTGTCCAATTAGGGTTTTTAACCAATCTTGTGCATCCAATAGGTGTGTTTGTGTCATTGGATGAACATTTAGGTCATTTTCGTCCTCCCTAGGCTTATTGTTGTCCAATTAGGGTTTTTAACCAATCTTGTGCATCCAATAAGTTCATTTGTGGCATTGGATGAACATTTAGGTCATTTTCGTCCTCCCTAGGCTTATTCTTGTCCAATTAGGGTTTTTAACCAATCTTGTGCATCCAATAGGTGTGTTTGTGTCATTGGATGAACATTTAGGTCATTTTCGTCCTCCCTAGGCTTATTCTTGTCCAATTAGGGTTTCTAACCAATCTGGTGCATCCAATAGGTGTGTTTGTGTCATTGGATGAACATTTAGGTCATTTTCGTCCTCCCTAGGCTTATTCTTGTCCAATTAGGGTTTTTAACCAATCTTGTGCATCCAATAAGTTCATTTGTGTCATTGGATGAATAGTTAGGTCATTTTCGTCCTCCCTAGGCTTATTCTAGTCCAATTAGGGTTTCTAACCATTCTTGTGCATCGAATAGGTGTGTTTAGTCATTTGATGAACATTTAGGTTATTTTCGTCCTCCCTGGGCTTATTCTTGTCCAATTAGGGTTTTTAACCAATCTTGTGCATCCAATAAGTTCATTTGTGTCATTGGATTAACATTTATGTCCTTTTCGTCCTCCCTAGGCTTATTCTTGTCCAATAAGGGTTTCTAACCAATCTTGTGCATCCAATAGGTGTGTTTGTGTCATTGGATGAACATTTAGGTCATTTTCGTCCTCCCTAGGCTTATTCTTGTCCAATTAGGGTTTTTAACCAATCTTGTGCATCCAATAAGTTCCTTTGTGTCATTGGATAAACATTTAGGTCATTTTCACCCACCCTAGGCTTATTCTTGTCCAATTAGGGTTTTTAAGCAATCTTGTGCATCCAATAAGTTCATTTGTGTCATTGGATGAACATTTAGGTCATTTTCGTCCTCCCTAGGCTTATTCTTGTCCAATTAGGGTTTTTAACCAATCTTGTGCATCCAATAGGTGTGTTTGTGTCATTGGATGAACATTTAGGTCATTTTCGTCCTCTCTAGTCTTATTCTTTGTCGAATTAGGGTTTTAAGCCAATCTTGTGCATCCAATAGGTGTGTTTGTGTCATTCGATGAACATTTAGGTCATTTTCGACCTCCCAAGGCTTATTCTTATCCAATTAGGGTTTTAAGCAATCTTGTGCATCCAATAAGTTCATTTGTGTCATTGGATTAAGATTTAAGTCATTTTCGTCCTCCCTAGGCTTATTCTTGTCCAATTAGGGTTTCTAACCAATCTTGTGCATCCAATAAGTTCATTTGTGTCATTAGATGAACATTTAGGTCATTTTCGTCCTCCCTAGGCTTATTGTTGTCCAATTAGGGTTTTTAACCAATCTTGTGCATCCAATAGGTGTGTTTGTGTCATTGGATGAACATTTAGGTCATTTTCGTCCTCTCTAGTCTTATTCTATTCGAATTAGGGTTTTAAGCCAATCTTGTGCATCCAATAGGTGTGTTTGTGTCATTCGATGAACATTTAGGTCATTTTCGACCTCCCAAGGCTTATTCTTATCCA
>JBBPBR010000588.1:48025-60896 GCA_037974775.1 Cicer pinnatifidum | reverse complement strand
GTCCACCCTAGGCTTATTCTTGTCCAGTTAGGGTTTTTAACCAATCTTGTGCATCCAATAGGTTCATTTATGTCATTGGATGAACATTTAGGTCATTTTCGTCCTCCCAAGGCTTATTCTTGTCCAATTAGGGTTTTTAACCAATCTTGTGCATCCAATAAGTTCATTTGTGTCATTGGATGAACATTTAGGTCATTTTCGTCCTCCCTAGGGTTATTCTTGTCCAATTAGGGTTTTTAAGCAATCTTGTGAATCCAATAAGTTCATTTGTTTCATTGGATGAACATTTAGGTCATTTTGGTCCTCCCTAGGCTTATTCTTGTTCAATTAGGGTTTCTAACCAATCTTGTGCATCTAATAGGTGTGTTTGTGTCATTGGATGAACATTTAGGTCATTTTCGTCCTCCCTAGTCTTATTCTTATCCAATTAGGGTTTTAAGCAATCTTGTGCATCCAATAAGTTCATTTGTGTCATTGGATGAACATTTAGGTTATTTTCGTCCTCACTAGGCTTAGTTTTGTGCAATTAGGGTTTTTAACCAATCTTGTGCATCCAATAGGTGTGTTTGTGTCATTAGATGAACGTTTATGACATTTTCATCCTCCCTAGGCTTATTGTTGTCCAATTAGGGTTTTTAACCAATCTTGTGCATCCAATAGGTGTGTTTGTGTCATTGGATGAACATTTAGGTCATTTTCGTCCTCCCTAGTCTTATTCTTGTCCAATTAGGGTTTTAAGCCAATCTTGTGCATCCAATAGGTGTGTTTGTGTCATTTGATGAACATTTAGGTCATTTTCGTCCTCTTAAGGCTTATTCTTATCCAATTAGGGTTTTAAGCAATCTTGTGCATCCAATAAGTTCATTTGTGTCATTGGATTAAGATTTAAGTCATTTTCGTCCTCCCTAGGCTTATTCTTGTCTAGTTAGGGTTTTTAACCAATCTTGTGCATCCAATAGGTGTGTTTGTGTCATTGGATGAACATTTAGGTCATTTTCGTCCTCCCTAGGCTTATTCTTGTCCAATTAGGGTTTTTAACCAATCTTGTGCATCCAATAAGTTCATTTGTGTCATTGGATGAACATTTAGGTCATTTTCGTTCTCCTCAGGCTTATTCTTGTCCAATTAGGGTTTCTAACCAATCTTGTGCAGCCAATAGGTGTATTTGTGTCATTGGATGAACATTTAGGTCATTTTCGTCCTCCCTAGGCTTATTCTTGTCCAATTAGGGTTTCTAACCAATCTTGTGCATCCAATAGGTGTATTTGTGTCATTGGATGAACATTTAGGTCATTTTCGTCCTCCCTAGGCTTATTCTTGTCTAATTAGGGTTTTTAAGCAATCTTGTGCATCCAATAAGTTCATTTGTGTCATTGGATGAACATTTAGGTCATTTTCGTCCTCCCTAGGCTTATTCTTGTCCAATTAGGATTTTTAACCAATCATGTGCATCCAATATGTTCATTTGTGTCATTGGATGAACATTTAGGTCATTTTCGTCCTCCCTAGAATTATTCTTGTCCAATTAGGGTTTCTAACCAATCTTGTGCATCCAATAAGTTCATTTGTGTCATTGGATGAACATTTAGGTCATTTTCGTCCTCCCTAGGCTTATTCTTGTCCAATTAGGGTTTTTAACCAATCTTGTGCATCCAATAGGTGTGTTTGTGTCATTGGATGAACATTTAGGTCATTTTCGTCCTCCCTAGGCTTATTCTTGTCCAATTAGGGGTTCTAACCAATCTTGTGCATCCAATAGGTGTATTTTTCTCATTGGATGAACATTTAGGTCATTTTCGTCTTCCCTAGGCTTATTCTTGTCTAATTAGGGTTTTTAAGCAATCTTGTGCATCCAATAAGTTCATTTGTGTTATTGGATGAACATTTAGGTCATTTTCGTCCTCCCTAGGCTTATTCTTGTCCAATTAGGGTTTTTAACCGATCTTGTGCATCCAATAGGTGTGTTTGTGTCATTAGATGAACATTTAGGTCAGTTTCATCCTCCCTAGGCTTATTCTTGTCCAATTAGGGTTTCTAACCAATCTTAGGCATCCAATAGGTGTATTTGTGTCATCGGATGAACATTTAGGTCATTTTTGTCCACCCTAGGCTTATTCTTGTCCAATTAGGGTTTTTAACCAATCTTGTGCATCTGATAGGTGTGTTTGTGTCATCGGATGAACATTTAGGTCATTTTCGTCCTCCCTAGGCTTATTCTTGTCCAATTAAGGTTTTTAACCATTCTTGTGCATCCAATAAGTTCATTTGTGTCATTGGATGAACATTTAGGTCATTTTCGTCCTCGCTACGCTTATTCTTGTCCAATTAGGGTTTTTAACCAATCTTGTGCATCCGATAGGTGTGTTTGTGTCATCGGATGAACATTTAGGTCATTTTCGTCCACCCTAGGCTTATTCTTGTCCAATTAGGGTTTCTAACCAATCTTGTGCATCCAATAGGTGTATTTGTGTCATTGGATGAACATTTAGGTCATTTTCGTCCTCCCTAGGCTTATTCTTGTCCAATTAGGGTTTTTAAGCAATCTCGTGCATCCAATAAGTTCATTTGTGTCATTGGATTAAGATTTAAGTCATTTTCGTCCTCCCTAGGCTTATTCTTGTTCAATTAGGGTTTCTAACCAATCTTGTGCATCCAATAGGTGTGTTTGTGTCATTGGATGAACATTTAGGTCATTTTCGTCCTCCCAAGGCTTATTGTTGTCCAATTAGGGTTTTTAACCAATCTTGTGCATCCAATAAGTTCATTTGTGTCATTGGATGAACATTTAGGTCATTTTTCGTCCTCCCTAGGATTATTCTAGTCCAATTAGGGTTTTTAAGCAATCTTGTGCATCCAATAAGTTCATTTGTGTCATTGGATGAACATTTAGGTCATTTTCGTCCTCCCTAGGCTTATTCTTGTCCAATTAGGGTTTATAAGCAATCTTGTGCATCCAATAAGTTCATTTGTGTCATTGGATGAACATTTAGGTCATTTTCGTCCTCCCTGGGTTTATTCTTGTCCAATTAGGGTTTCTAACCAATCTTGTGCATCCAATAAGTTCATTTGTGTCATTGGATGAACATTTAGGTCATTTTCGTCCTCCCTAGGCTTATTCTTGTCCAATTAGGGTTTTTAACCAATCTTGTGCATCCAATAGGTGTGTTTGTGTCATTGGATGAACATTTAGGTCATTTTCGTCCTCCCTAGGCTTATTCTTGTAAAATTAGAATTTCTAACCAATCTTTTGCATCCAATAGGTGTATTTGTGTCATTGGATGAACATTTAGGTCATTTTCGTCCTCCCTAGGCTTATTCTTGTCCAATTAGGGTTTTTAAGCAATCTTGTGCATCCAATAAGTTCATTTGTGTCATTGGATGAACATTTAGGTCATTTTCGTCCTCCCTAGGCTTATTCTTGTCCAATTAGGGTTTCTAACCAATCTTGTGTGTCCAATAAGTTCATTTGTGTCATTGGATAAACATTTAGGTCATTTTCGTCCACCCTAGGCTTATTCTTGTCCAATTAGGGTTTTTAACCAATCTTGTGCATCCAATAGGTGTGTTTGTGTCATTGGATGAACATTTAGGTCATTTTTCGTCCTCCCTAGGCTTATTCTTGTCCAATTAGGGTTTTTAAGCAATCTTGTGCATCCAATAAGTTCATTTGTGTCATTGGATGAACATTTAGGTCATTTTCGTCCTCCCTAGGCTTATTCTTGTCCAATTAGGGTTTATAAGCAATCTTGTGCATCCAATAAGTTCATTTGTGTCATTGGATGAACATTTAGGTCATTTTCGTCCTCCCTAGGCTCATTCTTGTCCAATTAGGGTTTATAAGTATTCTTGTGCATCCAATAAGTTCATTTGTGTCATTGGATGAAAATTTTGGTCATTTTCGTCCTCCCTAGGCTTATTCTTGTCCAATTAGGGTTTCTAACCAATCTTGTGCATCCAATAAGTTCATTTGTGTCATTGGATGAACATTTAGGTCATTTTCGTCCTCCCTAGGCTTATTCTTGTCCAATTAGGATTTTTAACCAATCTTGTGCATCCAATAAGTGTGTTTGTGTCATTGGATGAACATTTAGGTCATTTTCGTCCTACCTAGGCTTATTCTTGACCAATTAGGGTTTCTAACCAATCTTGTGCATCCAATAGGTGTATTTGTGTCATTGGATGAACATTTAGGTCATTTTCGTCCTCCCTAGGCTTATTCTTGTCCAATTAGGGTTTTTAAGCAATCTTGTGCATCCAATAAGTTCATTTGTGTCATTGGATGAACATTTAGGTCATTTTCTTCCTCCTTAGGCTTATTCTTGTCCAATTAAGGTTTTTAACCAATCTTGTGCATCCAATAAGTTCATTTGTGTCATTGGATAAACATTTAGGTCATTTTCGTCCACCCTAGGCTTATTCTTGTCCAATTACGGTTTTTAACCAATCTTGTGCATCCAATAGGTTCATTTGTGTCATTGGATGAACATTTAGGTCATTTTCGTCCTCCCAAGGCTTATTCTTGTCCAATTAGGGTTTTTAACCAATCTTGTGCATCCAATAAGTTCATTTGTGTCATTGGATGAACATTTAGGTCATTTTCGTCCTCCCTAGGCTTATTCTTGTCCAATTAGGGTTTTTAAGCAATCTTGTGCATCCAATAAGTTCATTTGTGTCATTGGATGAACATTTAGGTCATTTTCGTCCTCCCTAGGCTTATTCTTGTCCAATTAGGGTTTTAAGCAATCTTGTTCATCCAATAAGTTCATTTGTGTCATTGGATGAACATTTAGGTCATTTTTCGTCCTCCCTAGGCTTATTCTTGTCCAATTAGGGTTTTTAACCAATCTTGTGCATCCAATAAGTTCATTTGTGTCATTGGATGAACATTTAGGTCATTTTCGTCCTCCCAAGGCTTATTCTTGTCTAATTAGGGTTTCTAACCAATCTTGTGCATCCAATAAGTTCATTTGTGTCATTGGATGAACATTTAGGTCATTTTCGTCCTCCCTAGGCTTATTCTTGTCCAATTAGGGTTTTTAACCAATCTTGTGCATCCAATAGGTTTTTTTGTGTCATTGGATGAACATTTAGGTCATTTTCGTCCTCCCTAGGCTTATTCTTGTCCAATTAGGGTTTTTAACCAATCTTGTGCATCCAATAAGTTCATTTGTGTCATTGGATAAACATTTAGGTCATTTTCGTCCACCCTAGGCTTATTCTTGTCCAATTAGGGTTTTTAACCAATCTTGTGCATCCAATAGGTGTGTTTGTGTCATTGGATGAACGCTTAGGTCATTTTCGTCCTCCCTAGGCTTATTCTTGTCCAATTAGGGTTTCTAACCAATCTTGTGCATCCAATAGGTGTATTTGTGTCATTGGATGAACATTTAGGTCATTTTCGTCCTCCCTAGGCTTATTCTTGTCCAATTAGGGTTTTTAAGCAATCTTGTGCATCCAATAAGTTCATTTGTGTCATTGGATGAACATTTACGTCATTTTCGTCCTCCCTATGGTTATTCTTGTCCAATTAGGGTTTTTAACCAATCTTGTGCATCCAATAGGTGTGTTTGTGTCATTGGATGAACATTTAGGTCATTTTCGTCTTCCCTAGGCTTATTCTTGTCCAATTAGGGTTTATAAGCAATCTTGTGCATCCAATAGGTGTGTTTGTGTCATTGGATGAACATTTAGGTCATTTTCGTCCTCCCTAGGCTTATTCTTGTCAAATTAGGGTTTCTAACCAATCTTTTGCATCCAATAGGTGTATTTGTGTCATTGGATGAACATTTAGGTCATTTTCGTCCTCCCTAGGCTTATTCTTGTCCAATTAGGGTTTTTAAGCAATCTTGTGCATCCAATAAGTTCATTTGTGTCATTGGATGAACATTTACGTCATTTTCGTCCTCGCTAGGCTTATACTTGTATAATTAAGGTTTTTAACCAATCTTGTGCATCCAATAGGTGTGTTTGTGTCATTGGATGAACATTTAGGTCATTTTCGTCCTCCATAGGCTTATTCATGTCCAATTAGGGTTTTTAACCAATCTTGTGCATCCAATAGGTGTGTTTGTGTCATTGGATGAACATTTAGGTCATTTTCGTCCTCCCTAGGCTTATTCTTGTCCAATTAGGGTTTTTAACCAATCTTGTGATTCCAATAGGTGTATTTGTGTCATTGGATGAACATTTAGGTCATTTTCGTCCTCCCTAGGCTTATTCTTGTCCAATTAGGGTTTTTAAGCAATCTTGTGCATCCAATAAGTTCATTTGTGTCATTCGATGAACATTTAGGTCATTTTCGTCCTCCCTAGGCTTATTCTTGTCCAATTAGGGTTTCTAACCAATCTTTTGCATCCAATAGGTGTGTTTGTGTCATTGGATGAACATTTAGGTCATTTTCGTCCTCCCTAGTCTTATTCTTGTCCAATTAGGGTTTTAAGCTATCTTGTGCATCCAATAAGTTCATTTGTGTCAGTGGTTGAACATTTATGTCATTTTCGTCCTCCCTAGGCTTATTCTTGTCCAATTAGGGTTTTTAAGCAATCTTGTGCATCCAATAAGTTCATTTGTGTCATTGGATGAACATTTAGGTCATTTTCGTCCTCCCTAGGCTTATTCTTGTCCAATTAGGGTTTCTAACCAATCTTTTGCATCCAATAGGTGTGTTTGTGTCATTGGATGAACATTTAGGTCATTTTCGTCCTCCCTAGTCTTATTCTTGTCCAATTAGGGTTTTAAGCAATCTTGTGCATCCAATAAGTTCATTTGTGTCATTGGATGAACATTTAGGTCATTTTCGTCGTCCCTAGTCTTATTCTTGTCCAATTTGGGTTTTAAGCCAATCTTGTGCATCCAATAGGTGTGTTTGTGTCATTTGATGAACATTTAGGTCATTTTCGTCCTCCCAAGGCTTCTTCTTATCCAATTAGGGTTTTAAGCAATCTTGTGCATCCAATAAGTTCATTTGTGTCATTGGATTAAGATTTAAGTCATTTTCGTCCTCCCTAGGCATATTCTTGTCCAGTTAGGGTTTTTAACCAATCTTGTGCATCCAATAGGTGTGTTTGTGTCATTGGATGAACATTCAGGTCATTTTCGTTCTCCCTAGGCTTATTCTTGTCCAATTAGGGTTTTTAACAAATCTTGTGCATCCAATAGGTGTGTTTGTTTCAGTGGATGAACATTTAGGTCATTTTCGTCCTCCCTAGTCTTATTCTTGTCCAATTAGGGTTTTAAGCCAATCTTGTGCATCAAATAGGTGTGTTTGTGTCATTTGATGAACATTTAGGTCATTTTCGTCCTCCCAAGGCTTATTCTTATCCAATTAGGGTTTTAAGCAATCTTGTACATCCAATAAGTTCATTTGTGTCATTGGATTAAGATTTAAGTCATTTTCGTCCTCCCTAGGCTTATTCTTGTCCAGTTAGGGTTTTTAACCAATCTTGTGCATCCAATAGGTGCGTTTGTGTCATTGGATGAACATTTAGGTCGTTTTCGTCCTCCCTAGGCTTATTCTTGTCCAATTAGGGTTTTTAACCAATCTTGTGCATCCAATAGGTGTGTTTGTGTCATTGGATGAACATTTAGGTCATTTTCGTCCTCCCTAGGCTTATTCTTGTCCAATTAGGGTTTTTAACCAATCTTGTGCATCCAATAAGTTCATTTGTGTCATAAAATGAACATTTAGGTCATTTTCATCCTCCCTAGGCTTATTGTTGTCCAATTAGTGTTTTTAACCAATCTTGTGCATCCAATAGGTGTGTTTGTGTCATTGGATGAACATTTAGGTCATTTTCGTCCTCCCTAGTCTTATTCTTGTCCAATTAGGGTTTTTAACCAATCTTGTGCATCCAATAGGTGTGCTTGTGTCATTGCATGAACATTTAAGTCATTTTCATCCTCCCTAGGCTTATTCTCGTCCAATTAGGGTTTTTAACCAATCTTGTGCCTCCAATAAGTTCATTTGTGTCATTGGATGTACATTTAGGTCATTTTCATCCTCCCTAGGCTTATTCTTGTCCAATTAGGGTTTTTAAGCTATCTTGTGCATCCAATAAGTTAATTTGTGTCATTGGATGAACATTTAGGTCATTTTCGTCCTCCCTAGGCTTATTTTTGTGCAATTAGGGTTTTTAAGCCAATTTTGTGCATCCAATAGGTGTGTTTGTGTCATTTGATGAACATTTAGGTCATTTTCGTCCTCCCAAGGCTTATTCTTGTCCAATTAGGGTTTTAAGCAATCTTGTGCATCCAATAAGTTCATTTGTGTCATTGGATTAAGATTTAAGTCATTTTCGTCCTCCCTAGGCTTATTCTTGTCCAATTAGGGTTTTTAACCAATCTTGTGCATCCAATAGGTGTGTTTGAGTTATTGGATGAACATTTAGGTCATTTTCGTCCTCCCTAGGCTTATTTTTGTGCAATTAGGGTTATTAAGCCAATCTTGTGAATCCAATAGGTGTGTTTGTGTCATTTGATGAACATTTAGGTCATTTTCGTCCTCCCAAGGCTTATTCTTGTCCAATTAGGGTTTTAAGCAATCTTGTGCATCCAATAAGTTCATTTGTGTCATTGGATTAAGATTTAAGTCATTTTCGTCCTCCCTAGGCTTATTCTTGTCCAGTTAGGGTTTTTAACCAATCTTGTGCATCCAATAGGTGTGTTTGTGTCATTGGATGAACATTTAGGTCATTTTCGTCTTCCCTAGGCTTATTCTTGTCCAATTAGGGTTTTTAACCAATCTTGTGCATCCAATAAGTTCATTTGTGTCATTGGATAAACATTTAGGTCATTTTCGTCCACCCTATGCTTTTTCTTGTCCAATTAGGGTTTTTAACCAATCTTGTGCATCCAATAGGTTCATTTATGTCATTGGATGAACATTTAGGTCATTTTCGTCCTCCCAAGGCTTATTCTTGTCCAATTAGGGTTTTTAACCAATCTTGTGCATCCAATAAGTTCATTTGTGTCATTGGATGAACATTTAGGTCATTTTCGTCCTCCCTAGGCTTATTCTTGTCCAATTAGGGTTTTTAAGCAATCTTGTGAATCCAATAAGTTCATTTGTTTCATTAGATGAACATTTAGGTTATTTTCGTCCTCACTAGGCTTATTCTTGTCCAATTAGGGTTTTTAACCAATCTTGTGCATCCAATAGGTGTGTTTGTGTCATTGGATGAACATTTAGGTCATTTTCGTCCTCCCTTGGCTTATTCCTGTCCAATTAAGGTTTTTAACCAATCTTGTGCATCCAATAAGTTCGTTTGTGTCATTGGATAAACATTTAGGTCACTTTCGTCCACCCTAGGCTTATTCTTGTCCAATTAGGGATTTTAACCAATCTTGTGCCTCCAATAAGTTCATTTGTTTCATTGGACGAACATTTAGGTCATTTTCGTCCTCCCAAGGCTTATTCTTGTCCAATTAGGGTTTTTAACCAATCTTGTGCATCCAATAAGTTCATTTGTGTCATTGGATGAACATTTAGGTCATTTACGTCCTCCCTAGGCTTATTCTTGTCTAATTAGGGTTTTTAAGCAATCATGTGAATCCAATAAGTTCATTTGTTTCATTGGATGAACATTTAGGTCATTTTCGTCCTCCCTATGCTTATTCTTGTTCAATTAGGGTTTCTAACCAATCTTGTGCATCCAATAGGTGTGTTTGTGTCATTGGATGAACATTTAGGTCATTTTCGTCCTCCCTTGTCTTATTCTTGTCCAATTAGGGTTTTAAGCAATCATGTGCATCCAATAAGTTCATTTGTGTCATTGGATGAACATTTAGGTTATTTTAGTCCTCACTAGGCTTAGTTTTGTGCAATTAGGGTTTTTAACCAATCTTGTGCATCCAATAGGTGTGTTTGTGTCATTAAATGAACATTTAGGTCATTTTCATCCTCCCTAGGCTTATTGTTGTCCAATTAGGGTTTTTAACCAATCTTGTGCGTCCAATAGGTGTGTTTGTGTAATTGGAGGAACATTTAGGTCATTTTCGTCCTCCCTAGTCTTATTCTTGTCCAATTAGGGGTTTAAGCAATCTTGTGCATCCAATAAGTTCATTTGTGTCATTGGATTAAGATTTAAGTCATTTTCGTCCTCCCTAGGCTTATTCTAGTTCAATTAGGGTTTCTAACCAATCTTGTGCATCCAATAGGTGTGTTTGTGCCAGTGGATGAACATTTAGGTCATTTTCGTCCTCCCTAGGCTTATTCTTGTCTAATTAGAGTTTTTAAGCAATCTTGTGCATCCAATAAGTTCATTTGTTTCATTGGATGAACATTTAGGTCATTTATGTCCTCCCTAGGCTTATTTTTGTCCAATTATGGTTTTTAACCAATCTTGTGCATCCAATAGGTGTGTTTGTGTCATTGGATGAACATTTAGGTCATTTTCGTCCTCCGTAGGCTTATTCTTGTCCAATTAGGGTTTCTAACCAATCTTGTGATTCCAATATGTGTATTTGTGTCATTGGATGAACATTTAGGTCATTTTCGTCCTCCCTAGGCTTATTCTTGTCCAATTAGGGTTTTTAAGCAATCTTGTGCATCCAATAAGATCATTTGTGTCATTGGATGAACATTTAGGTCATTTTCGTCCTCCCTAAGCTTATTCTTGTCCAATTAGGGTTTTTAACCAATCTTGTGCGTCCAATAGGTGTGTTTGTGTCATTGGATGAACATTTAGGTCATTTTTGTCCTCCCTAGGCTTATTCTTGTCCAATTAGGGTTTTTAACCAATCTTGTGCATCCAATAAGTTCATTTGTGTCATTGGATAAACATTTAGGTCATTTTCGTCCACCATATGCTTATTCTTGTCCAATTAGGGTTTTTAACCAATCTTGTGCCTCCAATAAGTTCATTTGTGTCATTGGATGAAGATTTAGGTCATTTTTGTCCTCCCAAGGCTTATTCTTGTCCAATTAGGGTTTTTAACCAATCTTGTGCATCCAATAAGTTCATTTGTGTCATTGGATGAACATTTAGGTCATTTTCGTCCTCCCTAGGCTTATTCTTGTCCAATTAGGGTTTTTAAGCAATCTTGTGAATCCAATAAGTTCATTTGTTTCATTGGATGAACATTTAGGTCATTTTCGTCCTCCTTAGGCTTATTATTGTTCAATTAGGGTTTCTAACCAATCTTGTGCATCCAATTGGTGTGTTTGTGTCATTGGATGAACATTTAGGTCATTTTCGTCCTCCCTAGTCTTATTCTTGTCCAATTAGGGTTTTAAGCAATCTTGTGCATCCAATAAGTTCATTTGTATCATTGGATGAACATTTAGGTTATTTTCGTCCTCACTAGGCTTAGTTTTGTGCAATTAGGGTTTTTAACCAATCTTGTGCATCCAATAGGTGTGTTTGTGTCATTAGATGAACATTTAGGTCATTTTCATCCTCCCTAGGCTTATTGTTGTCCAATTAGGGTTTTTAACCTATCTTGTGCATCCAATAGGTGTGTTTGTGTCATTGGATGAACATTTAGGTCATTTTCTTCCTCCCTAGTCTTATTCTTGTCCAATTAAGGTTTTAAGCAATCTTGTGCATCCAATAAGTTCATTTGTGTCATTGGATTAAGATTTAAGTCATTTTCGTCCTCCCTAGGCTTATTCTTGTTCAATTAGGGTTTCTAACCAATCTTGTGCATCCAATAGGTGTGTTTGTGTCATTGGATGAACATTTAGGTCATTTTCGTCTTCCCTAGTCTTATTCTTGTCCAATTAGGGTTTTAAGCAATCTTGTGCATCCAATAAGTTCATTGGTGTCATTGGATGAACATTTAGGTCATTCTCGTCCTCCCTAGGCTTATTCTTGTCTAATTAGGGTTATTAAGCAATCTTGTGCATCCAATAAGTTCATTTGTGTCATTGGATGAACATTTAGATCATTTTCGTCCTCCCTAGGCTTATTCTTGTCCAATTAGGGTTTCTAACCAATCTTGTGCATCCAATATGTGGGTTTGTGTCATTGGATGAACATTTAGGTCATTTTCGTCCTCCCTATGCTTATTCTTGTCTAATTAGGGTTTTTAAGCAATCTTGTGCATCCAATAAGTTCATTTGTGTCATTGGATGAACATTTAGGTCATTTTCGTCCTCCCTAGGCTTATTCTTGTCTAATTAGGGTTTTTAAGCAATCTTATGCATCCAATAAGTTCATTTGTTTCATTGGATGAACATTTAGGTCCATTATGTCCTCCCTAGGCTTATTCTTGTCCAATTATGGTTTTTAACCAATCTTGTGCATCCAATAGGTGTGTTTGTGTCATTGGATGAACATTTAGGTCATTTTCGTCCTCCGTAGGCTTATTCTTGTCCAATTAGGGTTTCTAACCAATCTTGTGATTCCAATATGTGTATTTGTGTCATTGGATGAACATTTAGGTCATTTTCGTCCTCCCTAGGCTTATTCTTGTCCAATTAGGGTTTTTAAGCAATCTTGTGAATCCAATAAGTTCATTTGTTTCATTGGATGAACATTTAGGTCATTTTCGTCCTCCTTAGGCTTATTCTTGTTCAATTAGGGTTTCTAACCAATCTTGTGCATCCAATTGGAGTGTTTGTGTCATTGGATGAACATTTAGGTCATTTTTGTCCTCCCTAGACTTATTCTTGTCCAATTAGGGTTTTTAACCAATCTTGTGCATCCAATAAGTTCATTTGTGTCATTGGATAAACATTTAGGTCATTTTCGTCCACCATATGCTTATTCTTGTCCAATTAGGGTTTTTAACCAATCTTGTGCCTCCAATAAGTTCATTTGTGTCATTGGATGAACATTTAGGTCATTTTTGTCCTCCCAAGGCTTATTCTTGTCCAATTAGGATTTTTAACCAATCTTGTGCATCCAATAAGTTCATTTGTGTCATTGGA
>JBBPBR010000588.1:4108-42171 GCA_037974775.1 Cicer pinnatifidum | reverse complement strand
TGTCATTAGATGAACATTTAGGTCATTTTCATCCTCCCTAGGCTTATTGTTGTCCAATTAGGGTTTTTAACCAATCTTGTGCATCCAATAGGTGTGTTTGTGTCATTGGATGAACATTTAGGTCATTTTCGTCCTCCCTAGTCTTATTCTTGTCCAATTAAGGTTTTAAGCAATCTTGTGCATCCAATAAGTTCATTTGTGTCATTGGATTAAGATTTAAGTCATTTTCGTCCTCCCTAGGCTTATTCTTGTTCAATTAGGGTTTCTAACCAATCTTGTGCATCCAATAGGTGTGTTTGTGTCATTGGATGAACATTTAGGTCATTTTCGTCTTCCCTATTCTTATTCTTGTCCAATTATGGTTTTAAGCAATCTTGCGCATCCAATAAGTTCATTGGTGTCATTGGATGAACATTTAGGTCATTCTCGTCCTCCCTAGGCTTATTCTTGTCTAATTAGGGTTATTAAGCAATCTTGTGCATCCAATAAGTTCATTTGTGTCATTGGATGAACA
Organism: Cicer pinnatifidum; assembly: GCA_037974775.1. Taxonomy (NCBI): domain Eukaryota; kingdom Viridiplantae; phylum Streptophyta; class Magnoliopsida; order Fabales; family Fabaceae; genus Cicer; species Cicer pinnatifidum. The sequence continues at coordinate 41,657 of JBBPBR010000588.1, read as the reverse complement.
TTTAGATCATTTTCGTCCTCCCTAGGCTTATTCTGGTCCAATTAGGGTTTCTAACCAATCTTGTGCATCCAATAGGTGTGTTTGTGTGATTGGATGAACATTTAGGTCATTTTCGTCTTCCCTAGTCTTATTCTTGTCCAATTAGGGTTTTAAGCAATCTTGTGCATCCAATAAGTTCATTGGTGTCATTGGATGAACATTTAGGTCTTTCTCGTCCTCCCTAGGCTTATTCTTGTCTAATTAGGGTTATTAAGCAATCTTGGGCATCCAATAAGTTCATTTGTGTCATTGGATGAACATTTAGATCATTTTCGTCCTCCCTAGGCTTATTCTTGTCCAATTAGGGTTTCTAACCAATCTTGTGCATCCAATAGGTGGGTTTGTGTCATTGGATGAACATTTAGGTCATTTTCGTCCTCCCTAGGCTTATTCTTGTCTAATTAGGGTTTTTAACCAATCTTGTGCATCCAATAGGTGTGTTTGTGTCATTGGATGAACATTTAGGTCATTTTCGTCCTCCTTAGGCTTATTCTTGTCCAATTAGGGTTTCTAACCAATCTTGTGATTCCAATAGGTGTATTTGTGTCATTGGATGAACATTTAGGTCATTTTCGTCCTCCCTAGGCTTATTCTTGTCCAATTAGGGTTTTTAAGCAATCTTGTGCATCCAATAAGTTCATTTGTGTCATTGGATGAACATTTAGGTCATTTTGGTCCTCCCTAGGCTTATTCTTGTCCAATTAGGGTTTTTAACCAATCTTGTGCATCCAATAGGTGTGTTTGTGTCATTGGATGAACATTTAGGTCATTTTTGTCCTCCCTAGGCTTATTCTTGTCCAATTAGGGTTTTTAACCAATCTTGTGCATCCAATAAGTTCATTTGTGTCATTGGATAAACATTTTGGTCATTTTCGTCCACCCTAGGCTTATTCTTGTCCAATTAGGGTTTTTAACCAATCTTGTGCCTCCAATAAGTTCATTTGTGTCATTGGATGAACATTTAGGTCATTTTCGTCCTCCCAAGGCTTATTCTTGTCCAATTAGGGTTTTTAACCAATCTTGTGCATCCAATAAGTTCATTTGTGTCATTGGATGAACATTTAGGTCATTTTCGTCCTCCCTAGGCTTATTCTTGTCCAATTAGGGTTTTTAAGCAATCTTGTGAATCCAATAAGTTCATTTGTTTCATTGGATGAACATTTAGGTCATTTTCGTCCTCCTTAGGCTTATTCTTGTTCAATTAGGGTTTCTAACCAATCTTGTGCATCCAATTGGTGTGTTTGTGTCATTGGATGAACATTTAGGTCATTTTCGTCCTCCCTAGTCTTATTCTTGTCCAATTAGGGTTTTGAGCAATCTTGTGCATCCAATAAGTTCATTTGTATCATTGGATGAACATTTAGGTTATTTTCGTCCTCACTAGGCTTAGTTTTGTGCAATTAGGGTTTTTAACCAATCTTGTGCATCCAATAGGTGTGTTTGTGTCATTAGATGAACATTTAGGTCATTTTCATCCTCCCTAGGCTTATTGTTGTCCAATTAGGGTTTTTAACCAATCTTGTGCATCCAATAGGTGTGTTTGTGTCATTGGATGAACATTTAGGTCATTTTCGTCCTCCCAAGTCTTATTCTTGTCCTATTAGGGTTTTAAGCCAATCTTGTGCACCCAATAGGTGCGTTTGTGTCATTGGATGAACATTTAGGTCATTTTCGTCCTCCCTAGGCTTATTGTTGTTCAATTAGGGTTTTTAACCAATCTTGTGCATCCAATAAGTTCATTTGTGTCATTGGATGAACATTTAGGTCATTTTCGTCCTCCCTAGGCTTATTCTTGTCCAATTAGGGTTTTTAACCAATCTTGTGCATCCAATAAGTTCATTTGTGTCATTGGATAAACATTTAGGTCATTTTCGTCCTCCCTAGGCTTATTCTTGTCCAATTAGGGTTTTTATGCAATTTTGTGCATCCAATAGGTGTGTTTGTGTCATTGGACGAACATTTAGGTCATTTTCGCCCTCCATAGGCTTATTCTTGTCCAATTAGGGTTTTTAACCAATCTTGTGCATCCAATAAGTTCATTTGTGTCATTGGATGAACATTTAGGTCATTTTCGTCCTCCCTAGTCTTATTCTTGTCCAATTAGGGTTTTTAAGCAATCTTGTGAATCCAATAAGTTCATTTGTTTCATATGAAGAACATTTAGGTCATTTTCTTCCTCCCTAGGCTTATTCTTGTTCAATTAGGGTTTCTAACCAATCTTGTGCATCCAATTGGTGTGTTTGTGTCATTGGATGAACATTTAGGTCATTTTCGTCCTCCCTAGTCTTATTCTTGTCCAATTAGGGTTTTAAGCAATCTTGTGCATCCAATAAGTTCATTTGTGTCATTGGATGAACATTTAGGTTATTTTCGTCCTCACTAGGCTTAGTTTTGTGCAATTAGGGTTTTTAACCAATCTTGTGCATCCAATAAGTTCATTTGTGTCATTGGATGAACATTTAGGTCATTTTCGTCCTCCCTAGGCTTATTTTTGTGCAATTAGGGTTTTTAACCAATCTTGTGCATCCAATAGGTGTGTTTGTGTCATTAGATGAACATTTAGGTCATTTTCATCCTCCCTAGGCTTATTGTTGTCCAATTAGGGTTTTTAACCAATCTTGTGCATCCAATAGGTGTGTTTGTGTCATTGGATGAACATTTAGATCATTTTCGTCCTCCCTAGGCTTATTCTTGTCCAATTAGGGTTTCTAACCAATCTTGTGCATCCAATAGGTGGGTTTGTGTCATTGGATGAACATTTAGGTCATTTTCGTCCTCCCTAGTCTTATTCTTGTCCAAGTAGGGTTTTAAGAAATCTTGTGCATCCAATAAGTTCATTTGTGTCATTGGATGAACATTTAGGTCATTTTCGTCCTCCCTAGGCTTATTTTTGTGCAATTAGGGTTTTTAACCAATCTTGTGCATCCAATAGGTGTGTTTGTGTCATTAGATGAACATTTAGGTCATTTTCATCCTCCCTAGGCTTATTGTTGTCCAATTAGGGTTTTTAACCAATCTTGTGCATCCAATAGGTGTGTTTGTGTCTTTGGATGAACATTTAGGTCATTTTCGTCCTCCCTAGGCTTATTCTTGTCCAATTAGGGTTTTTAAGCAATCTTGTGCATCCAATAAGTTCATTTGTGTCATTGGATGAACATTTAGGTCATTTTCGTCCTCCCTAGGCATATTCTAGTCCAATTAGGGTTTTTAACCAATCTTGTGCATCCAATAGGTGTATTTGTGTCATTGGATGAACATTTAGGTCATTTTCGTCCTCCCTAGGCTTATTCTTGTCCAATTAGGGTTTTTAAGCAATCTTGTGCATCCAATAAGCTCATTTGTGTCATTGGATGAACATTTAGGTCATTTTCGTCCTCCCTAGGCTTATTCTTGTCCAATTAGGGTTTTTAAGCAATCTTGTGCATCCAATAAGTTCATTTGTGTCATTGGATGAACATTTAGGTCATTTTCGTCCTCCCTGGGCTTATTCTTGTCCAATTAGGGTTTTTAACCAATCTTGTGCATCCAATAGGTGTATTTGTGTCATTGGATGAACATTTAGGTCATTTTCGTCCTCCCTAGGCTTATTCTTGTCCAATTAGGGTTTTTAAGCAATCTTGTGCATCCTATAAGTTCATTTGTGTCATTGGATGAACATTTAGGTCATTTTCGTCCTCCCCAGGCTTATTCTTGTCCAATTAGGGTTTTTAACCAATCTTGTGCATCCAATAAGTTCATTTGTATCATTGGATGAACATTTAGGTCATTTTCGTCCTCCCTAGGCTTATTCTTGTCCAATTAGGGTTTTTAACCAATCTTGTGCATCCAATAAGTTCATTTGTGTCATTGGATAAACATTTAGGTCATTTTCGTCCGCCCTAGGCTTATTCTTGTCCAATTAGGGTTTTTAACCAATCTTGTGCATCCAATAAGTTCATTTGTGTCATTGGATGAACATTTAGGTCATTTTCGTCCTCCCAAGGCTTATTCTTGTCCAATTAGGGTTTTTAACCAATCTTGTGCATCCAATAAGTTCATTTGTGTCATTGGATGAACATTTAGGTCATTTTCGTCCTCCCTAGGGTTATTCTTGTCCAATTAGGGGTTTTAACCAATCTTGTGCATCCAATAGGTGTGTTTGTGTCATTGGATGAACATTTAGGTCATTTTTGTCCTCCCTAGGCTTATTCTTGTCCAATTAGGGTTTTTAACCAATCTTGTGCATCCAATAAGTTCATTTGTGTCATTGGATGAACATTTAGGTAATTTTCGTCCTCCCGTGGCTTATTCTTGTCCAATTAGGGTTTCTAACCAATCTTGTGCATCCAATAGGTGTGTTTGTGTCATTGGATGAACATTTAGGTCATTTTCGTCCTCCCTAGGCTTATTCTTGTCCAATTAGGGTTTTTAACCAATCCTGTGCATCCAATAAGTTCATTTGTGTCATTGGATAAACATTTAGGTCATTTTCGTCCACCCTAGGCTTATTCTTGTCCAATTAGGGTTTTTAACCAATCTTGTGCCTCCAATAAGTTCATTTGTGTCATTGGATGAACATTTAGGTCATTTTCGTCCTCCCAAGGCTTATTCTTGTCCAATTAGGATTTTTAACCAATCTTGTGCATCCAATAAGTTAATTTGTGTCATTGGATGAACATTTAGGTCATTTTCGTCCTCCCTAGGCTTATTCTTGTCCAATTAGGGTTTTTAAGCAATCTTGTGAATCCAATAAGTTCATTTGTTTCATTGGATGAACATTTAGGTCATCTTCGTCATCCCTAGGCTTATTCTTGTTCAATTAGGGTTTCTAACCAATCTTGTGCATCCAATAGGTGTGTTTGTGTCATTGGATGAATATTTAGGTCATTTTCTTCCTCCCTAGTCTTATTCTTGTCCAATTAGGGTTTTAAGCAATCTTGTGCATCCAATAAGTTCATTTGTGTCATTGGATAAACATTTAGGTTATTTTCGTCCTCATTAGGCTTAGTTTTGTGCAATTAGGGTTTTTAACCAATCTTGTGCATGCAATAGGTGTGTTTGTGTCATTAGATGAACATTTAGGTCATTTTCATCCTCCCTAGTCTTATTGTTGTCCAATTAGGGTTTTTAACCAATCTTGTGCATCCAATAGGTGTGTTTGTGTCATTGGATGAACATTTAGTTCATTTTCCTCCTCCCTAGTCTTATTCTTGTCCAATTAGGGTTTTAAGCAATCTTGTGCATCCAATAAGTTCATTTGTGTCATTGGATTAAGATTTAAGTCATTTTCTTCCTCCCTAGGCATATTCTTATTCAATTAGGGTTTCTAACCAATCTTGTGTATCCAATAGGTGTGTTTGTGTCATTGGATGAACATTTAGGTCATTTTCGTCCTCCCTAGGCTTATTCTTGTCCAATTAGGGTTTTTAACCAATCTTGTGCATCCAATAAGTTCATTTGTGTCATTGGATAAACATTTAGGTCATTTTCGTCCACCCTAGGCTTATTCTTGTCCAATTAGGGTTTTTAACCAATCTTGTGCCTCCAATAAGTTCATTTGTGTCATTGGATGAACATTTAGGTCATTTTCGTCCTCCCAAGGCTTATTCTTCTCCAATTAGGGTTTTTAACCAATCTTGTGCATCCAATAAGTTCATTTGTGTCATTGGATGAACATTTAGGTCATTTTCGTCCTCCCTAGGCTTATTCTTGTCCAATTAGGGTTTTTAAGCAATCTTGTGAATCCAATAAGTTCATTTGTTTCATTGGATGAACATTTAGGTCATTTTCGTCCTCCCTAGGCTTATTCTTGTTCAATTAGGGTTTCTAACCAATCTTGTGCATCCAATTGGTGTATTTGTGTCATTGGATGAACATTTAGGTCATTTTCGTCCTCCCTAGTCTTATTCTTGTCCAATTAGGGTTTTAAGCAATCTTGTGCATCCAATAAGTTCATTTGTATCATTGCATGAACATTTAGGTTATTTTAGTCCTCACTAGGCTTAGTTTTGTGCAATTAGGGTTTTTAACCAATCTTGTGCATCCAATAGGTGTGTTTGTGTCATTAGATGAACATTTAGGTCATTTTCATCCTCCCTAGGCTTATTGTTGTCCAATTAGGGTTTTTAACCAATCTTGTGCATCCAATAGGTGTGTTTGTGTCATTGGATGAACATTTAGGTCATTTTCGTCCTCCCTAGTCTTATTCTTGTCCAATTAAGGTTTTAAGCAATCTTGTGCATCCAATAAGTTCATTTGTGTCATTGGATTAAGATTTAAGTCATTTTCGTCCTCCCTAGGCTTATTCTTGTTCAATTAGGGTTTCTAACCAATCTTGTGCATCCAATAGGTGTGTTTGTGTCATTGGATGAACATTTAGGTCATTTTCGTCTTCCCTATTCTTATTCTTGTCCAATTAGGGTTTTAAGCAATCTTGTGCATCCAATAAGTTCATTGGTGTCATTGGATGAACATTTAGGTCATTCTCGTCCTCCCTAGGCTTATTCTTGTCTAATTAGGGTTATTGAGCAATCTTGTGCATCCAATAAGTTCATTTGTGTCATTGGATGAACATTTATATCATTTTCGTCCTCCCTAGGCTTATTCTTGTCCAATTAGGGTTTCTAACCAATCTTGTGCATCCAATAGGTGGGTTTGTGTCATTGGATGAACATTTAGGTCATTTTCGTCCTCCCTAGGCTTATTCTTGTCTAATTAGGGTTTTTAAGCAATCTTGTGCATCCAATAAGTTCATTTGTGTCATTGGATGAACATTTAGGTCATTTATGTCCTCCCTAGGCTTATTCTTGTCCAATTATGGTTTTTAACCAATCTTGTGCATCCAATAGGTGTGTTTGTGTCATTGGATGAACATTTAGGTCATTTTCGTCCTCCCTAGGCTTATTCTTGTTCAATTAGGGTTTCTAACCAATCTTGTGCATCCAATAGGTGTGTTTGTGTCATTGGATGAACATTTAGGTCATTTTTGCCTCCCTTGTCTTATTCTTGTCCAATTAGGGTTTTAAGCAATCTTGTGCATCCAATAAGTTCATTTGTGTCATTGGATGAACATTTAGGTTATTTTAGTCCTCACTAGGCTTAGTTTTGTGCAATTAGGGTTTTTAACCAATCTTGTGCATCCAATAGGTGTGTTTGTGTCATTAAATGAACATTTAGGTCATTTTCATCCTCCCTAGGCTTATTGTTGTCCAATTAGGGTTTTTAACCAATCTTGTGCATCCAATAGGTGTGTTTGTGTAATTGGATGAACATTTAGGTCATTTTCGTCCTCCGTAGTCTTATTCTTCTCCAATTAGGGTTTTAAGCAATCTTGTGCATCCAATAAGTTCATTTGTGTCATTGGATTAAGATTTAAGTCATTTTCGTCCTCCCTAGGCTTATTCTTGTTCAATTAGGGTTTCTAACCAATCTTGTGCATCCAATAGGTGTGTTTGTGTCAGTGGATGAACATTTAGGTCATTTTCGTCCTCCCTAGGCTTATTCTTGTCTAATTAGGGTTTTTAAGCAATCTTGTGCATCCAATAAGTTCATTTGTGTCATTGGATGAACATTTAGGTCATTTATGTCCTCCCTAGGCTTATTCTTGTCCAATTAGGGTTTCTAACCAATCTTGTGATTCCAATAGGTGTATTTGTGTCATTGGATGAACATTTAGGTCATTTTCGTCCTCCCTAGGCTTATTCTTGTCCAATTAGGGTTTTTAAGCAATCTTGTGCATCCAATAAGTTCATTTGTGTCATTCGATGAACATTTAGGTCATTTTCGTCCTCCCTAGGCTTATTCTTGTCCAATTAGGGTTTCTAACCAATCTTTTGCATCCAATAGGTGTGTTTGTGTCATTGGATGAACATTTAGGTCATTTTCGTCCTCCCTAGTCTTATTCTTGTCCAATTAGGGTTTTAAGCCATCTTGTGTATCCAATAAGTTCATTTGTGTCATTGGATGAACATTTAGGTCATTTTCGTCCTCCCTAGGCTTAGTTTTGTGCAATAAGGGTTTTTAACCAATCTTGTGCATCCAATAGGTGTGTTTGTGTCATTAGATGAACATTTAGGTCATTTTCATCCTCCCTAGGCTTATTGTTGTCCAATTAGGGTTTTTAACCAATCTTGTGCATCCAATAGGTGTGTTTGTGTCATTGGATGAACATTTAGGTCATTTTCGTCCTCCCTAGGCTTATTCTTGTCCAATTAGGGTTTTTAACCAATCTTGTGCATCCAATAAGTTCATTTGTATCATTGGATGAACATTTAGGTCATTTTCGTTCACCCTAGGCTTATTCTTGTCCAATTAGGGTTTTTAACTAATCTTGTGCATCCAATAAGTTCATTTGTGTCATTGGATGGACATCTATGTCATCTTCGTCCTCCCAAGGCTTATTCTTGTCCAATTAGGGTTTTTAACCAATCTTGTGCATCCAATAGGTGTGTTTGTGTCATTGGATGAACATTTAGGTCATTTTCGTCCTCCCTAGGCTTATTCTTGTCCAATTAGGATTTTTAACCAATCTTGTGCATCCAATAGGTGTCTTTGTGTCATTGGATGAACATTTAGGTCATTTTCGTCCTCCCTAGGCTTATTCTTGTCCAATTAGGGTTTTTAAGCAATCTTGTGCATCCAATAAGTTCATTTGTGTCATTGGATGAACATTTAGGTCATTTTCGTCCTCCCTAGGCTCATTCTTGTCCAATTAAAGTTTTCAACCAATCTTGTGCATCCAATAAGTTCATTTGTGTCATTGGATGAACATTTAGGTCATTTTCGTCCTCCCTAGGCTTATTCTTCTCCAATTAGGGTTTTTAACCAATCTTGTGCATCCAATAGGTGTGTTTGTGTCATTGGATGAACATTTAGGTCATTTTCGTCCTCCCTAGTCTTATTCTTGTCCAATTAGGGTTTTAAGCAATCTTGTGCATCCAATAAGTTCATTTGTGTCACTGGATGAACATTTAGGTCATTTTCGTCCTCCCTACGCTTATTCCTGTTCAATTAGGGTTTCTAACCAATCTTGTGCATCCAATAGGTGTGTTTGTGTCATTGGATGAACATTTAGGTCATTTTCGTCCTCCCTAGGCTTATTCTTGTTCAATTAGGGTTTCTAACCAATCTTGTGCATCCAATAGGTGTGTTTGTGTCATTGGATGAACATTTAGGTCATTTTCGTCCTCCCTAGTCTTATTCTTGTCCAATTAGGGTTTTAAGCAATATTGTGCATCCAATAAATTCATTTGTGTCATTGGATGAACATTTAGGTTATTTTCGTCCTCCCTAGGCTTAATTTTGTGCAATTAGGGTTTTTAACCAATCATGTGCATCCAATAGGTGTGTTTGTGTTATTAGATGAACATTTAGGTCATTTTCAACCTCCCTAGGCTTATTGTTGTCCAATTAGGGTTTTTAACCAATCTTGTGCATCCAATAGGTGGTGTTTGTGTCATTGGATGAACATTTAGGTCATTTTCGTCCTTCCTAGTCTTATTCTTGTCCAATTATGGTTTTAAGCAGTCCTGTGCGTCCAATAAGTTCATTTGTGTCATTGGATTAAGATTTAAGTCATTTTCGTCCTCCCTAGGCTTATTCTTGTTCAATTAGGGTTTCTAACCAATCTTGTGCATCCAATAGGTGTGTTTGTGTCATTGGATGAACATTTAGGTCATTTTCGTCTTCCCTATTCTTATTCTTGTCCAATTAGGGTTTTAAGCAATCTTGTGCATCCAATAAGTTCATTGGTGTCATTGGATGAACATTTAGGTCATTCTCGTCCTCCCTAGGCTTATTCTTGTCTAATTAGGGTTATTGAGCAATCTTGTGCATCCAATAAGTTCATTTGTGTCATTGGATGAACATTTAGATCATTTTCGTCCTCCCTAGGCTTATTCTTGTCCAATTAGGGTTTCTAACCAATCTTGTGCATCCAATAGGTGGGTTTGTGTCATTGGATGAACATTTAGGTCATTTTCGTCCTCCCTAGGCTTATTCTTGTCTAATTAGGGTTTTTAAGCAATCTTGTCCATCCAATAAGTTCATTTGTGTCATTGGATGAACATTTAGGTCACTTATGTCCTCCCTAGGCTTATTCTTGTCCAATTATGGTTTTTAACCAATCTTGTGCATCCAATAGGTGTGTTTGTGTCATTGGATGAACATTTAGGTCATTTTCGTCCTCCCTAGGCTTATTCTTGTTCAATTAGGGTTTCTAACCAATCTTGTGCATCCAATAGGTGTGTTTGTGTCATTGGATGAACATTTAGGTCATTTTTGCCTCCCTTGTCTTATTCTTGTCCAATTAGGGTTTTAAGCAATCTTGTGCATCCAATAAGTTCATTTGTGTCATTGGATGAACATTTAGGTTATTTTAGTCCTCACTAGGCTTAGTTTTGTGCAATTAGGGTTTTTAACCAATCTTGTGCATCCAATAGGTGTGTTTGTGTCATTAAATGAACATTTAGGTCATTTTCATCCTCCCTAGGCTTATTGTTGTCCAATTAGGGTTTCTAACCAATCTTGTGCATCCAATAGGTGTGTTTGTGTCATTGGATGAACATTTAGGTCATTTTCGTCCTCCCTAGGCTTATTCTTGTCCAATTAGGGTTTTTAACCAATCTTGTGCTTCCAATAGGTGTGTTTGTTTCATTGGATGAACATTTAGGTCGTTTTCGTCCTCCCTAGGCTTATTCTTGTCCAATTAAGGTTTTAAGCAATCTTGTGCATCCAATAAGTTCATTTGTGTCATTGGATGAACATTTAGGTCATTTTCGTCCTCCCTAGACTTATTCTTGTCTAATTAGGGTTTTTAACCAATCTTGTGCATCCAATAGGTGTGTTTGTGTCATTGGATGAACATTTAGGTCATTTTCGTCCTCCCTAGGCTTATTCTTGTCCAATTATGGTTTTTAACCAATCTTGTGCATCCAATAAGTTCATTTGTGTCATTGGATAAACTTTTAGGTCATTTTCGTCCACCCTAGGCTTATTCTTGTCCAATTAGGGTTTTTAATCAATCTTGTGCATCCAATAGGTGTGTTTGTGTCATTAGATGAACATTTAGGTCATTTTCATCCTCCCTAGGCTTATTGTTGTCCAATTAGGGTTTTTAACCAATCTTGTGCATCCAATAGGTGTGTTTGTGTCATTGGATGAACATTTAGGTCATTTTCGTCCTCCCTAGTCTTATTCTTGTCCAATTAAGGTTTTAAGCAATCTTGTGCATCCAATAAGTTCATTTGTGTCATTGGATTAAGATTTAAGTCATTTTCGTCCTCCCTAGGCTTATTCTTGTTCAATTAGGGTTTCTAACCAATCTTGTGCATCCAATAGGTGTGTTTGTGTCATTGGATGAACATTTAGGTCATTTTCGTCTTCCCTAGTCTTATTCTTGTCCAATTAGGGTTTTTAACCAATCTTGTGCCTCCAATAAGTTCATTTCTGTCATTGGATTAACATTTAGGTCATTTTCGTCCTCCCAAGGCTTATTCTTGTCCAATTAGGGATTTTAACCAATCTTGTGCATCCAATAAGTTCATTTGTGTCATTGGATGAACATTTAGGTCATTTTCGTCCTCCCTAGGCTTATTCTTGTCCAATTAGGGTTTTTAAGCAATCTTGTGAATCCAATAAGTTCATTTGTTTCATTGGATGAACATTTAGGTCATTTTCGTCCTCCTTAGGCTTATTCTTGTTCAATTAGGGTTTCTAACCAATCTTGTGCATCCAATTGGTGTATTTGTGTCATTGGATGAACATTTAGGTCATTTTCGTCCTCCCTAGTCTTATTCTTGTCCAATTAGGGTTTTAAGCAATCTTGTGCATCCAATAAGTTCATTTGTATCATTGGACGAACATTTAGGTTATTTTCGTCCTCACTAGGCTTAGTTTTGTGCAATTAGGGTTTTTAACCAATCTTGTGCATCCAATAGGAGTGTTTGTGTCATTAGATGAACATTTAGGTCATTTTCATCCTCCCTAGGCTTATTGTTGTCCAATTAGGGTTTTTAACCAATCTTGTGCATCCAATAGGTGTGTTTGTGTCATTGGATGAACATTTAGGTCATTTTCGTCCTCCCTAGTCTTATTCTTGTCCAATTAAGGTTTTAAGCAATCTTGTGCATCCAATAAGTTCATTTGTGTCATTGGATTAAGATTTAAGTCATTTTCGTCCTCCCTAGGCTTATTCTTGTTCAATTAGGGTTTCTAACCAATCTTGTGCATCCAATAGGTGTGTTTGTGTCATTGGATGAACATTTAGGTCATTTTCGTCTTCCCTAGTCTTATTCTTGTCCAATTAGGGTTTTAAGCAATCTTGTGCATCCAATAAGTTCATTGGTGTCATTGGATGAACATTTAGGTCATTCTCGTCCTCCCTAGGCTTATTCTTGTCTAATTAGGGTTATTAAGCAATCTTGTGCGTCCAATAAGTTCATTTGTGTCATTGGATGAACATTTAGATCATTTTCGTCCTCCCTAGGCTTATTCTTGTCCAATTAGGGTTTCTAACCAATCTTGTGCATCCAATAGGTGGGTTTGTGTCATTGGATGAACATTTAGGTCATTTTCGTCCTCCCTAGGCTTATTCTTGTCTAATTAGGGTATTTAAGCAATCTTGTGCATCCAATAAGTTCATTTGTGTCATTGGATGAACATTTAGGTCATTTTCGTCCTCCCTAGGCTTATTCTTGTCTAATTAGGGTTTTTAAACAATCTTGTGCATCCAATAAGTTCATTTGTTTCATTGGATGAACATTTAGGTCATTTATGTCCTCCCTAGGCTTATTCTTGTCCAATTATGGTTTTTAACCAATCTTGTGCATCCAATAGGTGTGTTTGTGTCATTGGATGAACATTTAGGTCATTTTCGTCCTCCGTAGGCTTATTCTTGTCCAATTAGGGTTTCTAACCAATCTTGTGATTCCAATAGGTGTATTTGTGTCATTGGATGAACATTTAGGTCATTTTCGTCCTCCCTAGGCTTATTCTTGTCCAATTAGGGTTTTTAAGCAATCTTGTGCATCCCATAAGTTCATTTGTGTCATTGGATGAACATTTAGGTCATTTTCGTCCTCCCTATGCTTATTCTTGTCCAATAAGGGTTTTTAACCAATCTTGTGCGTCCAATAGGTGTGTTTGTGTCATTGGATGAACATTTAGGTCATTTTTGTCCTCCCTAGGCTTATTCTTGTCCAATTAGGGTTTTTAACCAATCTTGTGCATCCAATAAGTTCATTTGTGTCATTGGATAAACATTTAGGTCATTTTCGTCCACCATATGCTTATTCTTGTCCAATTAGGGTTTTTAACCAATCTTGTGCCTCCAATAAGTTCATTTGTGTCATTGGATGAACATTTAGGTCATTTTTGTCCTCCCAAGGCTTATTCTTGTCCAATTAGGGTTTTTAACCAATCTTGTGCATCCAATAAGTTCATTTGTGTCATTGGATGAACATTTAGGTCATTTTCGTCCTCCCTAGGCTTATTCTTGTCCAATTAGGGTTTTTAAGCAATCTTGTAGATCCAATAAGTTCATTTGTTTCATTGGATGAACATTTAGGTCATTTTCGTCCTCCTTAGGCTTATTCTTGTTCAATTAGGGTTTCTAACCAATCTTGTGCATCCAATTGGTGTGTTTGTGTCATTGGATGAACATTTAGGTCATTTTCGTCCTCCCTAGTCTTATTCTTGTCCAATTAGGGTTTTAAGCAATCTTGTGCATCCAATAAGTTCATTTGTATCATTGGATGAACATTTAGGTTATTTTCGTCCTCACTAGGCTTAGTTTTGTGCAATTAGGGTTTTTAACCAATCTTGTGCATCCAATAGGTGTGTTTGTGTCATTAGATGAACATTTAGGTCATTTTCATCCTCCCTAGGCTTATTGTTGTCCAATTAGGGTTTTTAACCAATCTTGTGCATCCAATAGGTGTGTTTGTGTCATTGGATGAACATTTAGGTCATTTTCGTCCTCCCTAGTCTTATTCTTGTCCAATTAGGGTTTTAAGCAATCTTGTGCATCCAATAAGTTCATTTGTGTCATTGGATTAAGATTTAAGTCATTTTCGTCCTCCCTAGGCTTATTCTTGTTCAATTAGGGTTTCGAACCAATCTTGTGCATCCAATAGGTGTGTTTGTGTCATTGGATGAACATTTAGGTCATTTTCGTCCACCCTAGTCTTATTCTTGTCCAATTAGGGTTTTAAGCAATCTTGTGCATCCAATAAGTTCATTTGTGTCATTGGATGAACATTTAGGTCATTTTCGTCCTCCCTAGGCTTATTCTTGTCCAATTAGGATTTTTAACCAATCTTGTGCATCCAATAGGTGTATTTGTGTCATTGGATGAACATTTAGGTCATTTTCGTCCTCCCTAGGCTTATTCTTGTCCAATTAGGGTTTCTAACCAATCTTGTGCATCCAATAGTTGTATTTGTGTCATTGGATGAACATTTAGGTCATTTTCGTCCTCCCTAGGCTTATTCTTGTCCAATTAGGGTTTTTAAGCAATCTTGTGCATCCAATAAGTTCATTTGTGTCATTGGATGAACATTTAGGTCATTTTCGACCTCCCTAAGCTTATTCTTGTCCAATTAGGGTTTTTAACCAATCTTGTGCCTCCAATAAGTTCATTTGTGTCATTGGATGAACATTTAGGTCATTTTTGTCCTCCCAAGGCTTATTCTTGTCCAATTAGGGTTTTTAACCAATCTTGTGCATCCAATAAGTTCATTTGTGTCATTGGATGAACATTTAGGTCATTTTCGTCCTCCCAAGGCTTATTCTTGTCCAATTAGGGTTTTTAACCAATCTTGTGCATCCAATAAGTTCATTTGTGTCATTGGATGAACATTTAGGTCATTTTCATCGTCCCTAGGCATATTCTTGTCCAATTAGGGTTTTTAACCAATCTTGTGCATCCAATAGGTGTGTTTGTGTCATTGGATGAACATTTAGGTCATGATCGTCCACCCTAGGCTTATTCTTGTCCAAGTAGGGTTTTTAACCAATCTTGTGCATCCAATAAGTTCATTTGTGTCATTGGATGAACATTTAGGTCATTTTCGTCCTCCCAAGGCTTATTCTTGTCCAATTAGGGTTTTTAACCAATCTTGTGCATCCAATAAGTTCATTTGTGTCATTGGATGAACATTTCGGTCATTTTCGTCCTCCGAAGGCTTATTCTTGTCCAATTAGGGTTTTTAACCAATCTTGTGCATCCAATAAGTTCATTTGTGTCATTGGATGAACATTTAGGTCATTTTCGTCCTCCCAAGGCTTATTCTTGTCCAATTAGGGTTTTTAACCAATCTTGTGCATCCAATAAGTTCATTTGTGTCATTGGATAAACATTTAGGTCATTTTCGTCCTCCCTAGGCATATTCTTGTCCAATTAGGGTTTTTAACCAATCTTGTGCATCCAATAGGTGTGTTTGTGTCATTGGATTAACATTTAGGTCATTTTCGTTGTCCCTAGTCTTATTCTTGTCCAATTATGGTTTTAAGCAATCTTGTGCATCCAATAAGTTCATTTGTGTCATTGGATGAACATTTAGGTCATTTTCGTCCTCCCAAGGCTTATTCTTGTCCAATTAGGGTTTTTAACCAATCTTGTGCATCCAATAAGTTCATTTGTGTCATTGGATGAACATTTAGGTCATTTTCGTCCTCACTAGGCTTACTTTTGTGCAATTAGGGTTTTTAACCAATCTTGTGCATCCAATAAGTTCATTTGTTTTATTGGATGAACATTTAGGTCATTTTCGTCCTCCCTAGGCTTATTCTTGTCCAATTAGGGTTTTTAACCAATCTTGTGCATCCAATAAGTTCATTTGTGTCATTGGATAAACATTTAGGTCATTTTCGTCCACCCTAGGCTTATTCTTGTCCAATTAGGGTTTTTGACCAATCTTGTGCCTCCAATAAGTTCATTTGTGTCATTGGATGAACATTTAGGTCATTTTCGTCCTCCCAAGGCTTATTCTTGTCCAATTAGGGTTTTTAACCAATCTTGTGCATCCAATAAGTTCATTTGTGTCATTGGATGAACATTTAGGTCATTTTCGTCCTCCCTAGGCTTATCCTTGTCCAATTAGGGTTTTTAACCAATCTTGTGCATCCAATAGGTGTGTTTGTGTCATTGATTGAACATTTAGGTCATTTTCGTCCTCCCTAGGCTTATTCTTGTCCAATTAGGGTTTTTAACCAATCTTGTGCATCCAATAAGTTCATTTGTGTCATTGGATAAACATTTAGGTCATTTTCGTCCACCCTAGGCTCATTCTTGTCCAATTAGGGTTTTTAACCAATCTTGCGCCTCCAATAAGTTCATTTGTGTCATTGGATGAACATTTAGGTCATTTTCGTCCTCCCAAGGCTTATTCTTGTCCAATTAGGGTTTTTAACCAATCTTGTGCATCCAATAAGTTCATTTGTGTCATTGGATGAACATTTAGGTCATTTACGTCCTCCCTAGGCTTATTCTTGTCCAATTAGGGTTTTTAAGCAATCTTGTGAATCCAATAAGTTCATTTGTTTCATTGGATGAACATTTAGGTCATTTTCGTCCTCCCTAGGCTTATTCTTGTTCAATTAGGGTTTTAAGCAATCTTGTGCATCCAATAAGTTCATTTGTGTCATTGGATGAACATTTAGGTTATTTTAGTCCTCACTAGGCTTAGTTTTGTGCAATTAGGGTTTTTAACCAATCTTGTGCATCCAATAGGTGTGTTTGTGTCATTAAATGAACATTTAGGTCATTTTCATCCTCCCTAGGCTTATTGTTGTCCAATTAGGGTTTTTAACCAATCTTGTGCATCCAATAGGTGTGTTTGTGTAATTGGATGAACATTTAGGTCATTTTCGTCCTCGCTAGTCTTATTCATGTCCAATTAGGGTTTTAAGCAATCTTGTGCATCCAATAAGTTCATTTGTGTCATTGGATTAAGATTTAAGTCATTTTCGTCCTCCATAGGCTTATTCTTGTTCAATTAGGGTTTCTAACCAATCTCGTGCATCCAATAGGTGTGTTTGTGTCAGTGGATGAACATTTAGGTCATTTTCGTCTTCCCTAGGCTTATTCTTGTCTAATTAGGGTTTTTAAGCAATCTTGTGCATCCAATAAGTTCATTTGTTTCATTGGATGAACATTTAGGTCATTTATGTCCTCCCTAGGCTTATTCTTGTCCAATTATGGTTTTTAACCAATCTTGTGCATCCAATAGGTGTGTTTGTGTCATTGGATGAACATTTAGGTCATTTTCGTCCTCCGTAGGCTTATTCTTGTCCAATTAGGGTTTCTAACCAATCTTGTGATTCCAATAGGTGTATTTGTGTCATTGGATGAACATTTAGGTCATTTTCGTCCTCCCTAGGCTTATTCTTGTCCAATTAGGGTTTTTAAGCAATCTTGTGCATCCAATAAGTTCATTTGTGTCATTGGATGAACATTTAGGTCATTTTCGACCTCCCTAATCTTATTCTTGTCCAATTAGGGTTTTTAACCAATCTTGTGCCTCCAATAAGTTCATTTGTGTCATTGGATGAACAATTAGGTCATTTTTGTCCTCCCAAGGCTTATTCTTGTCCAATTAGGGTTTTTAACCAATCTTGTGCATCCAATAAGTTCATTTGTGTCATTGGATGAACATTTAGGTCATTTTCGTCCACCCTATGCTTATTCTTGTCCAATTAGGGTTTTTAACCAATCTTGTGCATCCAATAAGTTCATTTGTGTCATTGGATAAACATTTAGGTCATTTTCGTCCACCCTATGCTTATTCTTGTCCAATTAGGGTTTTTAACCAATCTTGTGCATCCAATAGGTGTGTTTGTGTCATTGGATGAACATTTAGGTCATTTTTGTCCTCCCTAGGCTTATTCTTGTCCAATTAGGGTTTTTAACCAATCTTGTGCATCCAATAAGTTCATTTGTGTCATTGGGTGAACATTTAGGTCATTTTCGTCCTCCCTAGGCTTATTCTTGTTCAATTAGGGTTTCTAACCAATCTTGTGCATCCAATAGGTGTGTTTAGTCATTTGATGAACATTTAGGTTATTTTCGTCCTCCCTAGGCTTATTCTTGTCCAATTAGGGTTTTTAACCAATCTTGTGCATCCAATAAGTTCATTTGTGTCATTGGATTATCATTTAGGTCATTTTCGTCCTCCCTAGGCTTATTCTTGTCCAATTAGGGTTTTTAACCAATCTTGTGCATCCAATAGGTGTGTTTGTGTCATTGGATGAACATTTAGGTCATTTTCGTACTCCCCATGCTTATTCTTGTCCATTTAGGGTTTCTAACCAATCTTGTGCATCCAATAGGTGTGTTTGTGTCATTGGATGAACATTTAGGTCATTTTCGTCATCCCTATGCTTATTCTTGTCCAATTAGGGTTTTTAACCAATCTTGTGCATCCAATAGGTGTGTTTGTGTCATTGGATGAACATTTAGGTCATTTTCGTCCTCCCTAGGCTTATTCTTGTCCAATTAGGGTTTTTAACCAATCTTGTGCATCCAATAAGTTCATTTGTGTCATTGGATAAACATTTAGGTCATTTTCGTTCACCCTAGGCTTATTCTTGTCCAATTAGGGTTTTTAACCAATCTTGTGCATCCAATAGGTGTGTTTGTGTCATTGGATGAACATTTAGGTCATTTTTGTCCTCCCTAGGCTTATTCTTGTCCAATTAGGGTTTTTAACCAATCTTGTGCATCCAATAGGTGTATTTGTGTCATTGGATGAACATTTAGGTCATTTTCGTCCTCCCTAGGCTTATTCTTGTCCAATTAGTGTTTTTAAGCAATCTTGTGCATCCAATAAGTTCATTTGTGTCATTGGATGAACATTTAGGTCATTTTCGTCCTCCCAAGGCTTATTCTTGTCCAATTAGGGTTTTTAACCAATCTTGTGCATCCAATAAGTTCATTTGTGTCATTGGATGAACATTTAGGTCATTTTCATCCTCCCTAGGCTTATTCTTGTCCAATTAGGGTTTTTAAGCAATCTTGTGCATCCAATAAGTTCATTTGTGTCATTGAATGAACATTTAGGTCATTTTCGTCCTCCCTAGGCTTATTCTTGTTCAATTAGGGTTTCTAACCAATCTTGTGCATCCAATAGGTGTGTTTGTGTCATTGGATGAACATTTTGGTCATTTTCGTCCTCCCTAGTCTTATTCTTGTCCAATTAGGGTTTTTAAGCAATCTTGTGCATCCAATAAGTTCATTTGTGTCATTGGATGAACATTTAGGTCATTTTCGTCCTCCCAAGGCTTATTCTTGTCCAATTAGGGTTTTTAACCAATCTTGTGCATCCAATAAGTTCATTTGTGTCATTGGATGAACATTTAGGTCATTTTCGTCCACCCTGGGCTTATTCTTGTCCAATTAGGGTTTTTAACCAATCTTGTGCATCCAATAAGTTCATTTGTGTCATTGGATGAACATTTAGGTCATTTTCGTCCTCCCAAGGCTTATTCTTGTCCAATTAGGGTTTTTAACCAATCTTGTGCATCCAATAAGTTCATTTGTGTCATTGGATGAACATTTAGGTCATTTTCGTCGACCCTAGGCTTATTCTTGTCCAAATAGGGTTTTTAACCAATCTTGTGCATCCAATAAGTTCATTTGTGTCATTGGATAAACATTTAGGTGATTTTCGTTGACCTTAGGCTTATTCTTGCCCAATTAGGGTTTTTAACCAATCTTGTGCATCCAATAAGTTCATTTGTGTCATTGGATGAACATTTAGGTCATTTTCGTCCTCCCAAGGCTTATTCTTGTCCAATTAGGGTTTTTAACCAATCTTGTGCATCCAATAGGTGTGTTTGTGTCATTGGATGATCATTTAGGCTATTTTCGTCCTCCCTAGGCTTATTCTTGTTCAATTAGGGTTTCTAACCAATCTTGTGCATCCAATAGGTGTATTTGTGTCATTGGATGAACATTTAGGTCATTTTCGTCCTCCCTAGGCTTATTCTTGTCTAATTAGGGTTTTTAAGCAATCTTGTGCATCCAATAAGTTCATTTGTGTCATTGGATTAAGATTTAAGTCATTTTCGTCCTCTCTAGGCTTATTCTTGTTCAATTAGGGTTTCTAACCAATCTTGTGCATCCAATAGGTGTGTTTGTGTCATTGGATGAACAATTAGCTCATTTTCTTCCTCCCTAGTCTTATTCTTGTCCAATTAGGGTTTTAAGCAATCTTGTGCATCCAATAAGTTCATTTGTGTCATTGGATTAAGATTTAAGTCATTTTCGTCCTCCCTAGGCTTATTCTTGTTCAATTAGGGTTTCTAACCAATCTTGTGCATCCAATAAGTTCATTTGTGTCATTGGATCAACATTTAGGTCATTTTCGTCCTCCCTAGGCTTATTCTTGTCCAATTAGGGTTTTTAACCAATCTTGTGCATCCAATAAGTTCATTTGTGTCATTGGATGAACATTTAGGTCATTTTCGTCCTCCCTATGCTTATTCTTGTCTAATTAGGGTTTTTAAGCAATCTTGTGCATCCAATAAGTTCATTTGTGTCATTGGATGAACATTTAGGTCATTTATGTCCTCCCTAGGCTTATTCTTGTCCAATTATGGTTTTTAACCAATCTTGTGCATCCAATAGGTGTGTTTGTGTCATTGGATGAACATTTAGGTCATTTTCATCCTCCATAGGCTTATTCTTGTCCAATTAGGGTTTCTAACCAATCTTGTGATTCCAATAGGTGTATTTGTGTCATTGGATGAACATTTAGGTCATTTTCGTCCTCCCTAGGCTTATTCTTGTCCAATTAGGGTTTTTAAGCAATCTTGTGCATCCAATAAGTTCATTTGTGTCATTGGATGAACATTTAGGTCATTTTCGACCTCCCTAAGCTTATTCTTGTCCAATTAGGGTTTTTAACCAATCTTGTGCCTCCAATAAGTTCATTTGTGTCATTGGATGAACATTTAGGTCATTTTTGTCCTCCCAAGGCTTATTCTTGTCCAATTAGGGTTTTTAACCAATCTTGTGCATCCAATAAGTTCATTTGTGTCATTGGATGAACATTTAGGTCATTTTCGTCCTCCCTAGGCATATTCTTGTCCAATTAGGGTTTTTAACCAATCTTATGCATCCAATAGGTGTATTTGTGTCATTGGATGAACATTTAGGTCATTTTCGTCCTCCCTAGGCTTATTCTTGTCCAATTAGGGTTTCTAACCAATCCTGTGCATCCAATAGGTGTGTTTGTGTCATTGGATGAACATTTAGGTCAGTTTCGTCCTCCCTAGGCTTATTCTTGTCCAATTAGGGTTTCTAACCAATCTTGTGCATCCAATAGGTGTATTTGTGTCATTGGATGAACATTTAGGTCATTTTCGTCCTCCCTAGGCTTATTCTTGTCCAATTAGGGTTTCTAACCAATCTTATGCATCCAATAGGTGTATTTGTGTCATTGGATGAACATTTAGGTCATTTTCGTCCTCCCTAGGCTTATTCTTGTCTAATTAGGGTTTTTAAGCAATCTTGTGCATCCAATAAGTTCATTTGTGTCATTGGATGAACATTTAGGTCATTTTCGTCCTCCCTAGGTTTATTCTTGTCCAATTAGGATTTTTAACCAATCTTGTGCATCCAATAGGTGTGTTTGTGTCATTGGATGAACATTTAGGTCATTTTCGTCCTCCCTAGGCTTATTCTTGTCCAATTAGGGTTTCTAACCAATCTTGTGCATCCAATAAGTTCATTTGTGTCATTGGATGAATATTTAGGTCATTGTCGTCCTCCCTAGGCTTATTCTTGTTCAATTAGGGTTTCTAACCTATCTTGTGCATCCAATAGGTGTGTTTGTGTCATTGGATGAACATTTAGGTCATTTTCGTCCTCCCTAGGCTTATTCTTGTCCAATAAGGGTTTTTAAGCAATCTTGCGCATCCAATAAGTTCATTTGTGTCATTGGATGAACATTTAGGTCATTTTCGTCCTCCCAAGGCTTATTCTTGTCCAATTAGGGTTTTTAACCAATCTTGTGCATCCAATAAGTTCATTTGTGTCATTGGATGAACATTTAGGTCATTTTCGTCCTCCCTAGGCTTATTCTTGTCCAATTATGGTTTTTAAGCAATCTTGTGAATCCAATAAGTTCATTTGTTTCATTGGATGAACATTTAGGTCATTTTCGTCCTCCCTAGGCTTATTCTTGTTCAATTAGGGTTTCTAACCAATCTTGTGCATCCAATTGGTGTATTTGTGTCATTGGATGAACATTTAGGTCATTTTCGTCCTCCCTAGTCTTATTCTTGTCCAATTAGGGTTTTAAGCAATCTTGTGCATCCAATAAGTTCATTTGTATCATTGCATGAACATTTAGGTTATTTTAGTCCTCACTAGGCTTAGTTTTGTGCAATTAGGGTTTTTAACCAATCTTGTGCATCCAATAGGTGTGTTTGTGTCATTAGATGAACATTTAGGTCATTTTCATCCTCCCTAGGCTTATTGTTGTCCAATTAGGGTTTTTAACCAATCTTGTGCATCCAATAGGTGTGTTTGTGTCATTGGATGAACATTTAGGTCATTTTCGTCCTCCCTAGTCTTATTCTTGTCCAATTAAGGTTTTAAGCAATCTTGTGCATCCAATAAGTTCATTTGTGTCATTGGATTAAGATTTAAGTCATTTTCGTCCTCCCTAGGCTTATTCTTGTTCAATTAGGGTTTCTAACCAATCTTGTGCATCCAGTAGGTGTGTTTGTGTCATTGGATGAACATTTAGGTCATTTTCGTCTTCCCTATTCTTATTCTTGTCCAATTAGGGTTTTAAGCAATCTTGTGCATCCAATAAGTTCATTGGTGTCATTGGATGAACATTTAGGTCATTCTCGTCCTCCCTAGGCTTATTCTTGTCTAATTAGGGTTATTGAGCAATCTTGTGCATCCAATAAGTTCATTTGTGTCATTGGATGAACATTTAGATCATTTTCGTCCTCCCTAGGCTTATTCTTGTCCAATTAGGGTTTCTAACCAATCTTGTGCATCCAATAGGTGGGTTTGTGTCATTGGATGAACATTTAGGTCATTTTCGTCCTCCCTAGGCTTATTCTTGTCTAATTAGGGTTTTTAAGCAATCTTGTGCATCCAATAAGTTCATTTGTGTCATTGGATGAACATTTAGGTCATTTTCGTCCTCCCTAGGCTTATTCTTGTCTAATTAGGGTTTTTAAACAATCTTGTGCATCCAATAAGTTCATTTGTTTCATTGGATGAACATTTAGGTCATTTATGTCCTCCCTAGGCTAATTCTTGTCCAATTATGGTTTTTAACCAATCTTGTGCATCCAATAGGTGTGTTTGTGTCATTGGATGAACATTTAGGTCATTTTCGTCCTCCGTAGGCTTATTCTTGTCCAATTAGGGTTTCTAACCAATCTTGTGATTCCAATAGGTGTATTTGTGTCATTGGATGAACATTTAGGTCATTTTCGTCCTCCCTAGGCTTATTCTTGTCCAATTAGGGTTTTTAAGCAATCTTGTGCATCCAATAAGTTCATTTGTGTCATTGGATGAACATTTAGGTCATTTTCGACCTCCCTAAGCTTATTCTTGTCCAATTAGGGTTTTTAACCAATCTTGTGCCTCCAATAAGTTCATTTGTGTCATTGGATGAACATTTAGGTCATTTTTGTCCTCCCAAGGCTTATTCTTGTCCAATTAGGGTTTTTAACCAATCTTGTGCATCCAATAAGTTCATTTGTGTCATTGGATGAACATTTAGGTCATTTTCGTCCACCCTATGCTTATTCTTGTCCAATTAGGGTTTTTAACCAATCTTGTGCATCCAATAAGTTCATTTGTGTCATTGGATAAACATTTAGGTCATTTTCGTCCACCCTATGCTTATTCTTGTCCAATTAGGGTTTTTAACCAATCTTGTGCATCCAATAGGTGTGTTTGTGTCATTGGATGAACATTTAGGTCATTTTTGTCCTCCCTAGGCTTATTCTTGTCCAATTAGGGTTTTTAACCAATCTTGTGCATCCAATAAGTTCATTTGTGTCATTGGATAAACATTTAGGTCATTTTCATCCTCCCTAGGCTTATTCTTGTCCAATTAGGGTTTTTAACCAATCTTGTGCATCCAATAGGTGTGTTTGTATCATTGGATGAACATTTAGGTCATTTTCGTCCTCCCTATGCTTATTCTTGTCCAATTAGGGTTTTTAACCAATCTTGTGCATCCAATAGGTGTGTTTGTGTCATTGGATGAACATTTAGGTCATTTTCGTCCTCCCTAGGCATATTCTTGTCCAATTAGGGTTTCTAACCAATCTTATGCATCCAATAGGTGTGTTTGTGTCATTGGATGAACATTTAGGTCATTTTCGTCCTCCCTATGCTTATTCTTGTCCAATTAGGGTTTTTAACCAATCTTGTGCATCCAATAGGTGTGTTTGTGTCATTGGATGAACATTTAGGTCATTTTCGTCCTTCCTTGGCTTATTCTTGTCCAATTAGGGTTTTTAACCAATCTTGTGCATCCAATAAGTTCATTTGTGTCATTCGGTGAACATTTAGGTCATTTTCGTCCTCCCTAGGCTTATTCTTGTCCAATTAGGGTTTTTAACCAATCTTGTGCATCCAATAAGTTCATTTGTGTCATTGGATTAACATTTAGGTCATTTTCGTCCTCCCTAGGCTTATTCATGTCCAATAAGGGTTTCTAACCAATCTTGTGCATCCAATAGGTGTGTTTGTGTCATTGGATGAACATTTAGGTCATTTTCGTCCTCCCTAGGCTTATTCTTGTCCAATTAGGGTTTTTAACCAATCTTGTGCATCCAATAAGTTCATTTGTGTCATTGGATTAACATTTAGGTCATTTTCGTCCTTCCTAGGCTTATTCTTGAACAATTAGGGTTTCTTACCAATCTTGTGCATCCAATAGGTGTGTTTGTGTCATTGGATGAACATTTAGGTCATTTTGGTCCTCCCTAGGCTTACTCTTGTCCAATTAGGGTTTTTAACCAATCTTGTGCATCCAATAAGTTCATTTGTGTCATTGGATTAACATTTAGGTCATTTTCGTCCTTCCTAGGCTTATTCTTGTCCAATTAGGGTTTCTAACCAATCTTGTGCATCCAATAGGTGTGTTTGTGTCATTGGATGAACATTTTGGTCGTTTTCGTCCTCCCTAGTCTTATTCTTGTCCAATTAGGGTTTTAAGCAATCTTGTGCGTCCAATAAGTTCATTTGTGTCATTGAATGAACATTTAGGTCATTTTCGTCCTTCCTAGGCTTATTCTTGTCCAATTAGGGTTTCTAACCAATCTTATGCATCTAATAGGTGTGTTTGTGTCATTGGATGAACATTTAGGTCATTTTCGTCCTCCCTAGGCTTATTCTTGTCCAATTAGGGTTTTTAACCAATCTTGTGCATCCAATAAGTTCATTTGTGTCATTGGATTAACATTTAGGTCATTTTCGTCCTTCCTAGGCTTATTCTTGTCCAATTAGGGTTTCTAACCAATCTTGTGCATCCAATAGGTGTGTTTGTGTCATTGGATGAACATTTAGGTCATTTTCGTCCTCCTTAGTCTTATTCTTGTCCAATTAAGGTTTTAACCAATCTTGTGCATCCAATAAGTTCATTTGTGTCATTGGATGAACATTTAGGTCATTTTCGTCCTCCCTATGCTTATTCTTGTCCAATTAGGGTTTTTAACCAATCTTGTGCATCCAATAGGTGTGTTTGTGTCATTGGATGAACATTTAGGTCATTTTCGTCCTCCCTAGGCTTATTCTTGTCCAATTAGGGTTTTTAAGAAATCTCGTGCATCCAATAAGTTCATTTCTGTCATTGGATGAACATTTAGGTTATTTTCGTCCTCACTAGGCTTAGTTTTGTGCAATTAGGGTTTTTAACCAATCTTGTGCATCCAATAGGTGTGTTTGTGTCATTAGATGAACATTTAGGTCATTTTCATCCTCCCTAGGCTTATTGTTGTCCAATTAGGGTTTTTAACCAATCTTGTGAATCCAATAGGTGTGTTTGTGTCATTGGATGAACATTTAGGTCATTTTCGTCCTCCCTAGTCTTATTCTTGTCCAATTAGGGTTTTAAGCAATCTTGTGCATCCAATAAGTTCATTTGTGTCATTGGATTAAGATTTAAGTCATTTTCGTCCTCCCTAGGCTTATTCTTGTTCAATTAGGGTTTCTAACCAATCTTGTGCATCCAATAGGTGTGTTTGTGTCATTGGATGAACATTTAGGTCATTTTTGTCCTCCCTAGGCTTATTCTTGTCCAATTAGGGTTTTTAACCAATCTTGTGCATCCAATAAGTTCATTTGTGTTATTGGATAAACATTTAGGTCATTTTCGTCCACCCTAGGCTTATTCTTGTCCAATTAGGGTTTTTAACCAATCTTGTGCCTCCAATAAGTTCATTTGTGTCATTGGATGAACATTTAGGTCATTTTCGTCCTCCCAAGGCTTATTCTTGTCCAATTAGGGTTTTTAACCAATCTTGTGCATCCAATAAGTTCATTTGTGTCATTGGATGAACATTTAGGTCATTTTCGTCCTCCCTAGGCTTATTCTTGTCTAATTAGCGTTTTTAAGCAATCTTGTGAATCCAATAAGTTCATTTGTTTCATGGGATGAACATTTAGGTCATTTTCGTCCTCCCTAGGCTTATTCTTGTTCAATTAGGGTTTCTAACTAATCTTGTGCATCCAATTGGTGTGCTTGTGTCATTGGATGAACATTTAGGTCATTTTCGTCCTCCCTAGTCTTATTCTTGTCCAATTAGGGTTTTAAGCAATCTTGTGCATCCAATAAGTTCATTTGTATCATTGGATGAACATTTAGGTTATTTTCGTCCTCACTAGGCTTAGTTTTGTGCAATTAGGGTTTTTAACCAATCTTGTGCATCCAATAGGTGTGTTTGTGTCATTAGATGAACATTTAGGTCATTTTCATCCTCCCTAGGCTTATTGTTGTCCAATTAGGGTTTTTAAGCAATCTTGTGCATCAAATAAGTTCATTTGTGTCATTGGATGAACATTTAGGTCATTTTCGTCCACCCTAGGATTATTCTTGTCCAATTAGGGTTTTTAACCAATCTTGTGCATCCAATGAGTTCATTTGTGTCATTGGATGAACATTTAGGTCATTTTCGTCCTCCCTAGGCTTATTCTTGTCCAATTAGGGTTTCTAACCAATCTTGTGCATCCAATAAGTTCATTTGTGTCATTGGATGAACATTTAGGTCATTTTCGTCCTCCCTAGGCTTATTCATGTCCAATTAGGGTTTTTAACCAATCTTGTGCATCCAATAGGTGTGTTTGTGTCATTGGATGAACATTTAGGTCATTTTCGACCTCCCTAGGCTTATTCTTGTCCAATTAGGGTTTTTAACCAATCTTGTGCATCCAATAAGTTCATTTGTGTCATTGGATGAACATTTAGGTCATTTTCGTCCTCCCAAGGCATATTCTTGTCCAATTAGGGTTTCTAACCAATCTTGTGCATCCAATAGTTGTGTTTGTGTCATTGGATGAACATTTAGGTCATTTTCGTCCTCCCTAGTCTTATTCTTGTCCAATTAGGGTTTTTAACCAATCTTGTTCATCCAATAAGTTCATTTGTGTCATTGGATTATCATTTAGGTCATTTTCGTCCTCCCTAGGCTTATTCTTGTCCAATTAGGGTTATTAACCAATCCTGTGCATCCAATAGGTGTGTTTGTGTCATTGGATGAACATTTAGGTCATTTTCGACCTCCCTAGGCTTATTCTTGTCCAATTAGGGTTTTTAACCAATCTTGTGCATCCAATAAGTTCATTTGTGTCATTGGATGAACATTTAGGTCATTTTCGTCCTCCCAAGGCTTATTCTTGTCCAATTAGGGTTTTTAACCAATCTTGTGCATCCAATAAGTTCATTTGTGTCATTGGATTCAGATTTAAGTCATTTTCGTCCTCCCTAGGCTTATTCTTTTCCAGTTAGGGTTTTTAACCAATCTTGTGCATCCAATAGGTGTGTTTGTGTCATTGGATGAACATTTAGGTCATTTTCGTCCTCCCTAGGCTTATTCTTGTCCAATTAGGGTTTTTAACCAATCTTGTGCTTCCAATAGGTGTGTTTGTTTCATTGGATGAACATTTAGGTCGTTTTCGTCCTCCCTAGGCTTATTCTTGTCCAATTAAGGTTTTAAGCAATCTTGTGCATCCAATAAGTTCATTTGTGTCATTGGATGAACATTTAGGTCATTTTCGTCCTCCCTAGACTTATTCTTGTCTAATTAGGGTTTTTAACCAATCTTGTGCATCCAATAGGTGTGTTTGTGTCATTGGATGAACATTTAGGTCATTTTCGTCCTCCCTAGGCTTATTCTTGTCCAATTATGGTTTTTAACCAATCTTGTGCATCCAATAAGTTCATTTGTGTCATTGGATAAACTTTTAGGTCATTTTCGTCCACCCTAGGCTTATTCTTGTCCAATTAGGGTTTTTAATCAATCTTGTGCATCCAATAGGTGTGTTTGTGTCATTAGATGAACATTTAGGTCATTTTCATCCTCCCTAGGCTTATTGTTGTCCAATTAGGGTTTTTAACCAATCTTGTGCATCCAATAGGTGTGTTTGTGTCATTGGATGAACATTTAGGTCATTTTCGTCCTCCCTAGTCTTATTCTTGTCCAATTAAGGTTTTAAGCAATCTTGTGCATCCAATAAGTTCATTTGTGTCATTGGATTAAGATTTAAATCATTTTCGTCCTCCCTAGGCTTATTCTTGTTCAATTAGGGTTTCTAACCAATCTTGTGCATCCAATAGGTGTGTTTGTGTCATTGGATGAACATTTAGGTCATTTTCGTCTTCCCGATTCTTATTCTTGTCCAATTAGGGTTTTAAGCAATCTTGTGCATCCAATAAGTTCATTGGTGTCATTGGATGAACATTTAGGTCATTTTCGTCCTCCCTAGGCTTATTCTTGTCTAATTAGGGTTATTAAGCAATCTTGTGCATCCAATAAGTTCATTTGTGTCATTGGATGAACATTTAGATCATTTTCGTCCTCCCTAGGCTTATTCTTGTCCAATTAGGGTTTCTAACCAATCTTGTGCATCCAATAGGTGGGTTTGTGTCATTGGATGAACATTTACGTCATTTTCGTCCTCCCTAGGCTTATTCTTGTCTAATTAGGGTTTTTAAGCAATCTTGTGCATCCAATAAGTTCACTTGTGTCATTGGATGAACATTTAGGTCATTTATGTCCTCCCTAGGCTTATTCTTGTCCAATTATGGTTTTTAACCAATCTTGTGCATCCAATAGGTGTGTTTGTGTCATTGGATGAACATTTAGGTCATTTTCGTCCTCCCTAGGCTTATTCTTGTTCAATTAGGGTTTCTAACCAATCTTGTGCATCCAATAGGTGTGTTTGTGTCATTGGATGAACATTTAGGTCATTTTTGCCTCCCTTGTCTTATTCTTGTCCAATTAGGGTTTTAAGCAATCTTGTGCATCCAATAAGTTCATTTGTGTCATTGGATGAACATTTAGGTTATTTTAGTCCTCACTAGGCTTAGTTTTGTGCAATTAGGGTTTTTAACCAATCTTGTGCATCCAATAGGTGTGTTTGTGTCATTAAATGAACATTTAGGTCATTTTCATCCTCCCTAGGCTTATTGTTGTCCAATTAGGGTTTTTAACCAATCTTGTGCATCCAATAGGTGTGTTTGTGTAATTGGATGAACATTTAGGTCATTTTTCGTCCTCCCTAGTCTTATTCTTCTCCAATTAGGGTTTTAAGCAATCTTGTGCATCCAATAAGTTCATTTGTGTCATTGGATTAAGATTTAAGTCATTTTCGTCCTCCCTAGGCTTATTCTTGTTCAATTAGGGTTTCTAACCAATCTTGTGCATCCAATAGGTGTGTTTGTGTCAGTGGATGAACATTTAGGTCATTTTCGTCCTCCCAAGGCTTATTCTTGTCTAATTATGGTTTTTAAGCAATCTTGTGCATCCAATAAGTTCATTTGTGTCATTGGATGAACATTTAGGTCATTTATGTCCTCCCTAGGCTTATTCTTGTCCAATTATGGTTTTTAACCAATCTTGTGCATCCAATAGGTGTGTTTGTGTCATTGGATGAACATTTAGGTCATTTTCGTCCTCCATAGGCTTATTCTTGTCCAATTAGGGTTTCTAACCAATCTTGTGATTCCAATAGGTGTATTTGTGTCATTGGATGAACATTTAGGTCATTTTCGTCCTCCCTAGGCTTATTCTTGTCCAATTAGGGTTTTTAAGCAATCTTGTGCATCCAATAAGTTCATTTGTGTCATTGGATGAACATTTAGGTCATTTTCGTCCTCCCTAGGCTTATTCTTGTCCAATTAGGGTTTTTAACCAATCT
This sequence comes from Cicer pinnatifidum, assembly GCA_037974775.1. NCBI lineage: Eukaryota > Viridiplantae > Streptophyta > Magnoliopsida > Fabales > Fabaceae > Cicer > Cicer pinnatifidum. The sequence goes on along the minus strand of JBBPBR010000588.1, from coordinate 11,239 downwards.
TGTGCATCCAATAGTTGTGTTTGTGTCATTGGATAAACATTTAGGTCATTTTCGTCCACCCTAGGCTTATTCTTGTCCAATTAGGGTTTTTAACCAATCTTGTGCCTCCAATAAGTTCATTTGTGTCATTGGATGAATATTTAGGTCATTTTCGTCCTCCCTAGGCTTATTCTTGTCCAATTAGGGTTTTTAACCAATCTTGTGCATCCAATAGGTGTATTTGTGTGATTGGATAAACATTTAGGTCATTTTCAACCTTCCAAGGCTTAATCTTGTCCAATTAGGGTTTTTAAACAATCTTGTGCATCCAATAGGTTCGTTTGTGTCATTGGATGAACATTTAGGTCATTTTCGTCCTCCCTAAGCTTATTCTTGTCCGATTAGGGTTTTTAACCAATCTTGTGCATCCAATAGGTGTGTTTGTGTCATTCGATGAACATTTAGGTCATTTTCGTCCTCCCTAGGCTTATTCTTGTCCAATTAGGGTTTTTAACCAATCTTGTGCATCTAATAGGTGTGTTTGTGTCATTGGATGAACATTTAGGATATTTTCGTCCTCCCTAGGCTTAATCTTGTCCAATTAGGGTTTTTAAAAAATTTTGTGCATCCAATAGGTGTGTTTGTGTCATTGGATGAACATTTAGGTCATTTTCTGCCTCCCTAGGCTCAATCTTGTCTAATTAGGGTTTTTAAGCAATCATGTGCATCCAATAAGTTCATTTGTGTCATTGGATGAACATTTAGGTCATTTATGTCCTCCCTAGGCTTATTCTTGTCCAATTATGGTTTTTAGCCAATCTTGTGCATCCAATAGGTTTGTTTGTGTCATTGGATGAACATTTAGGTCATTTTCGTCCTCCCTGTTGGTACCAGTAACCTCTGTTAAATGAAAATTATGCGGAAGATTACCTATTTTTAGAGATATGCGCAGCAGTTTAACAAATCGTACATTTATTAAACAAAGCATCAGAATAAGGTCCCAAAACTACAATACAAATGAATGCACAAAGTATATGGATCAAAGAATATATTGAGAGATGCACCAGTTACGTTTATTGTTCAAGATATTTATTCACTTACAATCATGCTGGAAACATTCTTTCATGTAGTATCAAAGTATGCAGAAGGATATTCAAGCATTTAATCAATATCAGACAAATACACAGTGCAGAAATTAAAAAGAGATAAGGGTAAGAAAGATTGTACGCAGTGATTTATACTGGTTCAGCCGTTGTTGAACGACCTACATCCAGTCCCAAGATCAAATCCAATCTTGGCCTTTCCAATAGAATATCTCAGAATCCGTTTACAGATGTTCTAGCTCCTCGCCTATCAATCTAAAACGATTCTTTCTATTCTATTCTTATCTCCCTGAATCCCAGAGTTTATCTCCCATAAACTCTTCCAAGATTACAGTCAAGTTTCTTCTTGATGAGACCTCTCAATCACAGAAGATAACTACCAGTTAAGACTGGATTTCTCAATGTTATTTGTTTTAAGAATTTGTTTACAGATGTATCTAATCAGAAATTACACAGAAATTTCTTCAACAGTTTTCTTCTCTAAAGTTGTTTCTCCAGCAATCTTTCTCAGTTCTTGTGGATCATGAAAGATGAATCTTCATAACTTAAAAAGTAATGTTCAAAGTTATTTCATAGTGAGAAACAAAGATATCAGAAAGTTATGTGTATGTTGTTGTGTATATTGAGAAGATACTGAAAAACAGTTTATATAGTTTCAGGAAAAACAACATATGCATCGATTTATCCAATCGATTCATTAAAGTCATAATGCTGGTTAATCGATTTCCTCAATCGATTTCGCGAGTCTTGTTTTTCTTGAATCTTGAAACTGTACATACTAATCGATTTGCTCAATCGATTATTTTAAGTAGTTCTTCAAACTTTGATCACAGTATATGATTAAATCGATTTGCAGAATCGACTTGATGTGTTTTGTTCAAACAACGAGATCAAAACCATCGATGTGCTTAATCGATTTAACCATTCAGTCATCTCTGTTTATAAAACTTTTATGTCAATCGATTGTGCCAATCGATTGTGGATCTTAAGTCTGAAGTACTTTTCATCAGTTGGGTTATTCAATCGATTTACCAAGTCGATTGATACCAACTTTTATTACACAGATGTATATAAACAGATTGTAGTAATCGATTGTGTATGTTCCAGGCCTGAGTTATTTTGAGACTTGTTTTAGTGAATCGATTGGCCTAATCGATTTAGTAAACAGGTTTGGCTCTGGGACATTACCAATCGATTGTTTCAATCGGTGTAGACAAAAACACAATTAAAGAAGTGATTATTTCAATCGATTTGCCAAATCGATTGCCTGCAAAACGTGCTACTGACTTGCACATTTTAAATTCAGTAAGCATGTCAATCGATTTGTCCAATCGATTTAAACAATCAGTTTAGTCTTGGTGATTCACTCAATCGATGTGCCTAATCGATTTGTGGCAAACTGGCTCTCTGACTTGTACAATTTATTTTCCAATATGTGTACCAATCGATTTGGAGAATCGATTGATAGCCCGTTTGTTTTCTTTAAGGATGTACAAATCGATTGTGCTAATCGATTAGATAACACCAAACTTTGTAAACTTATTCAACCCTGTTATAGAATCGATTGTACTAATCGATGTGCTCATGGATCTTCAGGATTTTGTTGATTCCTTGAGTTCCAAGCAATTGTCTCGAGTATGTAGGATTGAATTTGTTGTTCCTGAAATTTTTCTCAGTTGACAATGTTAGATGTATTTCAAATTGGATGCTTGTCAATAACATCAAAAACGAACATATGTCTAACAATAGGTGTGTTTGTGTCATTGGACGAACATTTAGGTCATTTTCGTCCTCCCTAGGCTTATTCTTGTCCAATTAGGGTTTTTAACCAATCTTGTGCATCCAATAGGTGTGTTTGTGTCATTGGATGATCAATTAGGTCATTTTCGTCCTCCCTAGGCATATTCTTGTCCAATTAGGGTTTCTAACCAATCTTGTGCATCCAATAGGTGTGTTTGTGTCATTGGATGAACATTTAGGTCATTTTCGTCCTCCCTAGGCTTATTCTTGTCCAATTAGGGTTTTTAACCAATCTTGTGCATCCAATAAGTTCATTTGTGTCATTGGATGAACATTTAGGTCATTTTCGTCCTCCCAAGGTTTATTCTTATCCAATTAGGGTTTCTAACCAATCTTGTGCATCCAATAGGTGAGTTTGTGTCATTGGATGAACATTTAGGTCATTTTCGTCCTCCCTAGGCTTATTCTTGTCCAATTAGGGTTTTTAACCAATCTTGTGCATCCAATAAGTTCATTTGTGTCATTGGATTAACATTTAGGTCATTTTCGTCCACCCTAGGCTTATTCTTGTCCAATTAGTGTTTTTAACCAATCTTGTGCATCCAGTAGGTGTGTTTGTGTCATTGGATGAACATTTAGGTCATTTTCGTCCTCCCTAAGCTTATTCTTGTCCAATAAGGGTTTTTAACCAATCTTGGGCATCCAATAGGTGTGTTTGTGTCATTGGATGAACATTTAGGTCATTTTCGTCCTCCCTAGGCTTATTCTTGTCCAATTAGGGTTTTTAACCAATCTTGTGCATCCAATAAGTTCATTTGTGTCATTGGATGAACATTTAGGTCATTTTCGTCCTCCCTAGGCTTATTCTTGTCCAATTAGGGTTTTGACCAATCTTGTGCCTCCAATAAGTTCATTTGTGTCATTGGATGAACATTTAGGTCATTTTCGTCCTCCCAAGGCTTATTCTTGTCCAATTAGGGTTTTTAACCAATCTTGTGCATCCAATAAGTTCATTTGTGTCATTGGATGAACATTTAGGTCATTTTTCGTCCTCCCTAGGCTTATTCTTGTCCAATTAGGGTTTTTAACCAATCTTGTGCATCCAATAGGTGTGTTTGTGTCATTGGATGAACATTTAGGTCATTTTCGTCCTCCCTAGGCTTATTCTTGTCCAATTAGGGTTTTTAACCAATCTTGTGCATCCAATAAGTTCATTTGTGTCATTGGATGAACATTTAGGTCATTTTCGTCCACCCTAGTCTTATTCTTGTCCAATTAGGGTTTTAAGCAATCTTGTGCATCCAATAAGTTCATTTGTGTCATTGGATGAACATTTAGGTCATTTTCGTCCTCCCTAGTCTTATTCTTGTCCAATTAGGGTGTTAAGCAATCTTGTGCATCCAATAAGTTCATTTGTGTCATTGGATTAACATTTAGGTCATTTTCGTCCTTCCTAGGCTTATTCTTGTCCAATTAGGGTTTCTAACCAATCTTGTGCATCCAATAGGTGTGTTTGTGTCATTGGATGAACATTTAGGTCATTTTCGTCCTCCCTAGGCTTATTCTTGTCCAATTAGGGTTTTTAACCAATCTTGTGCATCCAATAAGTTCATTTGTGTCATTGGATATACATTTAGGTCATTTTCGTCCACCCTAGGCTTATTCTTATCCAATTAGGGTTTTTAACCAATCTTGTGCATCCAATAAGTTCATTTGTGTCATTGGATGAACATTTAGGTCATTTTCGTCCTCCCAAGGCTTATTCTTGTCCAATTAGGGTTTTTAACTAATCTTGTGCATCCAATAAGTTAATTTGTGTCATTGGATGAACATTTAGGTCATTTTCGTCCTCCCTAGGCTTATTCTTGTCCAATTAGGGTTTTTAAGCAATGTTGTGCATCAAATAAGTTCATTTGTGTCATTGGATGAACATTTAGGTCATTTTCGTCCACCCTAGGCTTATTCTTGTCCAATTACGGTTTTTAACCAATCTTGTGCATCCAATAGGTGTGTTTGTGTCATTGGATGAACATTTAGGTCATTTTCGTCCACCCTAGGCTTATTCTTATCCAATTAGAGTTTTTAACCAATCTTGTGCATCCAATAAGTTCATTTGTGTCATTGGATGAACATTTAGGTCATTTTCGTCCTCCCAAGGCTTATTCTTGTCCAATTAGGGTTTTTAACCAATCTTGTGCATCCAATAAGTTCATTTGTGTCATTGGATGAACATTTAGGTCATTTTCGTCCTCCCTAGGCTTATTCTTGTCCAATTAGGGTTTTTAAGCAATCTTGTGCATCCAATAAGTTCATTTGTGTCATTGGATGAACATTTAGGTCATTTTCGTCCTCCCTAGGCTTATTCTTGTCCAATTAAGGTTTTTAACCAATCTTGTGAATCCAATAAGTTCATTTGTGTCATTGGATGAACATTTAGGTCATTTTCGTCCTCCCAAGGATTATTCTTGTCCAATTATGGTTTTTAACCAATCTTGTGCGTCCAATAAGTTCATTTGTGTCATTGGATGAACATTTAGGTCATTTTCGTCCTCCCTAGGCTTATTCTTGTCCAATTACGGTTTCTAACCAATCTTGTGAATCCAATAGGTTCATTTGTTTCATTGGATGAACATTTAGGTCATTTTCGTCCTCCCTAGGCTTATTCTTGTTCAATTAGGGTTTCTAAACAATCTTGTGCATCCAATAGGTGTGTTTGTGTCATTGGATGAACATTTAGGTCATTTTCGTCCTCCCTAGTCTTATTCTTGTCCAATTAGGGTTTTAAGCAATCTTGTGAATCCAATAAGTTCATTTGTGTCATTGGATGAACATTTAGGTTATTTTCGTCCTCACTAGGCTTAGTTTTGTGCAATTACGGTTTTTAACCAATCTTGTGCATCCAATAGGTGTGTTTGTGTCATTAGATGAACATTTAGGTCATTTTCCTACTCCCTAGGCTTGTTGTTGTCCAATTAGGGTTTTTAACCAATCTTGTGCATCCAATAGGTGTGTTTGTGTCATTGGATGAACATTTAGGTCATTTTCGTCCTCCCTAGTCTTATTCTTGTCCAATTAGGGTTTTAAGCAATCTTGTGCGTCCAATAAGTTCATTTGTGTCATTGGATTAAGATTTAAGTCATTTTCGTCATCCCTAGGCTTATTCTTGTTCAATTAGGGTTTCTAACCAATCTTGTGCATCCAATAGGTGTGTTTGTGTCATTGGATGAACATTTAGGTCATTTTCGTCCTCCCTAGTCTTATTCTTGTCCAATTATGGTTTTAAGCAATCTTGTGCATCCAATAAGTTCATTTGTGTCATTGGATGAACATTTAGGTCATTTTCGTCCTCCCTAGGATTATTCTTGTCCAATTAGGGTTTTTAAGCAATCTTGTGCATCCAATAAGTTCATTTGTGTCATTGGATGAACATTTAGGTCATTTTCGTCCTCCCTAGGCTTATTCTTGTCCAGTTAGAATTTTTAACCAATCTTGTGCATCCAATATGAGTGTTTATGTCATTGGATGAACATTTAGGTCATTTTCGTCCTCCCTAGGCTTATTCTTGTCCAATTAGGGTGTTTAACCAATCTTGTGCATCCAATAGGTGTGTTTGTGTCATTGGATGAACATTTAGGTCATTTTCGTCCTCCCTAGTCTTATTCTTGTCCAATTATGGTTTTAAGCAATCTTGTGCATCCATTAAGTTCATTTGTGTCATTGGATGAACATTTAGGTCATTTTCGTCCTCCCTAGGATTATTCTTGTCCAATTAGGGTTTTTAAGCAATCTTGTGCATCCAATAAGTTCATTTGTGTCATTGGATGAACATTTAGGTCATTTTCGTCCTCCCTAGGCTTATTCTTGTCCAGTTAGAATTTTTAACCAATCCTGTGCATCCAATATGAGTGTTTATGTCATTGGATGAACATTTAGGTCATTTTCGTCCTCCCTAGGCTTATTCTTGTCCAATTAGGGTGTTTAACCAATCTTGTGCATCCAATAGGTGTGTTTGTGTCATTGGATGAACATTTAGGTCATTTTCGTCCTCCCTAGTCTTATTCTTGTCCAATTATGGTTTTAAGCAATCTTGTGCATCCATTAAGTTCATTTGTGTCATTGGATGAACATTTAGGTCATTTTCGTCCTCCCTAGGATTATTCTTGTCCAATTAGGGTTTTTAAGCAATCTTGTGCATCCAATAAGTTCATTTGTGTCATTGGATGAACATTTAGGTCATTTTCGTCCTCCCTAGGCTTATTCTTGTCCAGTTAGAATTTTTAACCAATCCTGTGCATCCAATATGAGTGTT